>JAAAKQ030097910.1:0-14481 GCA_010016005.3 Zanna intricata
TTCAATTAACCACACTTCTCAGGAGTGGTCAACCTGAGATTGTACAAGACTACACTTCACATCACATTCATTCACATTCATACACATCATCCTCATTCATCCTCTGAAATAATACCTTGCGGTAGTTCCGGAGGCTAAACAGATAAATAGAGGAAGAAAGATAACAATCACAACCATTGAACATTTCTTAAAAAATGCAAATAATTTATTACATAAAATGTTAATCAATTCAGATTCAAATTAAAGAGAAACTGCTGTTCCAGAAGATTTCTCAGATATTCCATTTTAATTCAACAAATTTTCAAAACTTTTATTACATCACTATTTTTGATTTTGATGATATTTGGTATATGATAACTACCCACCTTGCAGTGGCTAAAAAATATTTTGTTTATTTTTAAAAAAACTTTTTTTTCTTGAGTAATAGAATATTTTCTAACTTGCCAACAAGTAAGAAAAGCCATTTTGTCACTTTTTCGATGAGCTGTAGTAGCATTCTTAATTTACATCATGCAGAGGGTCAAAAAGAGCTTTTTGGAAAAAGTAAATATGGAACTTCATCATAATGTACTCAAAATTCATTTTGTTACATAACCAAATCTTGTTATGATTACTGAAGTTATGTTTACAAATTGTTTTTTCAAATTTTGGGCACAAAAAAAATAATGAAGAGCTTAGGGTAACAGGCCTGTTTTTTCCTTTTAACTCTTATATACTAATATTACTATAAAAAAAAAAAATGGACTGATACAGCGTCCTTAGTTTAAAAAAATGGCTGCCAAATCGTAATATTTTGAAAATGTGTTATTAATTGGGTCAAAAACCATATGAGAGACAAGTGGCAAAAATCTGAGATTTTTAAACAATAAGTACATTTTATGTACTTTAAAACCATATAAAACTTATTTTGTTACTCAAAGGGGTTGATGAGTAATGAAGCAATCAAAACCACTAAAAACACCGTTCCTCTAACCGTGAACAATGTATCCAAAAATTTCAGTGTGTATTTTTTCAGATAATAATGTAGCGCCTACTATAAAAAAAATTTTGATATGTCTATAATGAGATAGTTAATTAATGTCTCAAGTTTACTTAATATCAATAGTTTGTTACTTAAATTATGACAAGTTAAATAGGTATTTCCCACGTTAAAGATTAAAAATTATTGAGCAGTGCAAAGGAACCATTTAAAAAAAATAAGGTTACAAAAATGGGGGAATCAGTTACCAGTAAATTAAACAATTCCTTTGATTTAAATAGTTCTATCACAAGAAATCAATTTAATACCAAAAAATTATGCTGATTTAGATAGGGAATATGAAGAATTAATCATGAAAATAAACAATAAAATGAAAATAGTTACATCAACCTGGAAAAAAATTAATATTTTAAGTTTATTACCAAGCAGCTGGAGTATTCAAAATGAGTTTGGTGTTAGTCTGTATTTAACCCGTCATTCCAAACAATCAGTTAGACAAGTGGAATTTTGCCACAAATCGACAAAAAGAAACCCAGTCATGCAATTGATGAAAATGTTATTAAACGTGTCCAAGATTTTTACCAAAATGATGAGCACAGCCGAATGATACCAGGCATCAATGATACCAGGATTGAATCTCTGAAAGACAAGCTGGCTGGAAGAAAATTAATATTCAAAAAAGGCTTATCTTATGTAAGGTAAAAGAATTGTACATAGCCTTTAAAGAAAACAAAATTAAAAAACTGGTTTTTCAAAATTTGCTGATTTAAGACCTAAATTCTGTGTTCTGGCTGGTGAGTCAGGTACTCACTCTGTTTGTCTCATGTTACTCAGCAAAATGTAAAACTCATATTATCTGCTCTAAAAATGAAATGTGATAAAATTCTCCTTTGAAACATGGTATATGATATAGAAAATGAAATGTGCATGCTATCATTGTGGAAAACACTCTCTCAGATTACTGCAAGAGAACTGAGATGATTTTGATTCTGAAATTATCTTCAAATAGTAGGCTTCTGTTGACCATAGTGAACTAACTACTCAAATTCTTCCATTTTAAGAGTACTTAAACAAACTTAATGAAAAATTAAATAATCAAAAAAGACATCATTTTGTGACAAAGAAACAAGCTAATTTCCTTAACATTTCTCAACAAGGAAAACTTGTTGAAAAAGAAAAATATTCTGAAAGTAGAGATGACCTCTGAATCAGAAAAATTTACATTAGTATTGATACACAAGGGTATTGCATTTCTAACTGCTACATACGTCCAAAGCCAACGTGTTAAAATTATGCCTGTTGCATATATGATGCCAAGTGGTGGTTAGGCGAAGCCATTGAAGTCAAATATGAAAATGAAGAGGAATATCAAGTACACTACATCCATCTGCAGCAGACTGGTACTTCATTTAAGAAATCATTTGAAGGATATCAAATATGGGTTCAACTGGAAAATATTTTAAAGATTCTAACGCCTTCAGAGCATTTTTTATCAACTACTGAAGAGGACAAATTAAGACATTACACGATGTACACGATGAAGACTTATCAGTTCTACTCAATAAAAAATGGCAGGAGCACTATGTTATGTTAGTTAAGTTTATTGAAAAAGTGCAAGATTTATTCATAACTTCCATTAGCAAGAGTAAAATAAGATAGAAGTGAAATGATCAACTTGTTAATGTATTTGAATTGTTTATCATTCTGTAACTGACTATTTATCATTTCATAATTGATTATCAATTGTCTGTTTATTCATTCTAATAAATTTAGTTGTAACTTTTATAATCTGAAAAAAATACATACAATCATTATTTTTGGATACGTTGTGTTTACGGTTACAAGGAACGGTGTTTTTAGCGGTTTTGTTGGGTTCATTACTCTTCAACCTCTTTGAGTAACAAAAAAAATTTTATATGGTTTTAAAATATATAAAAAATATTTACTGTTGTACACAAAACATTTCAGATTTTTGCCACCTGTTCCACATGTGGTTTTTGGACCCCAAAATTGACACATTCTCAAAATCTTATGATTTGGCAGCAATTTTTTTTTAAATGAAGGACACTCAGTAACAGTCTAATTTTTAGTAGTATTACTAGTATATATGAGTTAAGAGGAAAAAACAGGCCTGTTGCCCTAAGCCCTTCATTATTTGTTTTGGGCCCTAAATTTTAAAAAACAATTTGTAAACATAACTTCAGTAATGATAACAAGATTTGGTTATGTAACAAAATGATTTTAAGTACACTAAGATGAAGTTCCATCTTTACTCTTTCCAAAAAGCTCTTTCTGACCTGCACGATGTAAAATAAGAATGCTACAGCTCATGGAAAAAGGTGACAAAAATGGCTGTTTTTTTACCAGTTAGCGAGTTAAAATATAGTCGTGTTACTCAAGAAAATAACATTTTTTTTTTTTTATATTTTAGCCACTACAAGGTGGGTAGTTATCATATACCAAATATCAAAATCATAAATAGTGAGGCACTGATCATTTGTTGAATTAAAATGGAGTAACCCTTTTTGGGAACTAATTTTGCAGTTTTTCCTGCAGTGAAGGTGCACAGTCAATACAAGGCATTGCTGTCAGTATACTTGCTGTTAAGTGGCTAGGATTCTACATAATGTATTCAAATAATACATTTATATTAAACTAATTTGTTTCATGTTAATATTGACAAATTAAGTGTGTTTGTAATTTTCATATTGTTCAAGAGTGTTGAGATGCTAGTTTATATATGAAATGCATAATTTATGCAATAAACCTTTGTTATAAAATCCAAAAATTTCATCATATTATTTTAACAAAGTTTTATTTTAAAGTACAACAAATTAGATGTATAGACAAATGTTATATTGACAATTCATTGTTTTACACTTTTTGGTTTTAAAGACATTATGGTTATAATATTGTATTTCCATTAAGATAACATAACTTTGAACTTAAATGTTTATAAATATTTCATTTAACCCTCCGTTGATCAAAGGAGGAGTGCAGTGCTCACTTTAATTTTTGGTTTGTTGTAAAAACCTGAGTTTTGTTTTCATCTACCTCATTTCCACAGTAGATATCAGTTGGGATATAAGGAGAGACATGATTATGCACGCATACTCCATATCAACCTTCAGTCTGCTCAGCACCTCAAAGTTAAACATTAGAACACATCAGTGAGTACCAAGCTCACACATTGATAACCATGTTACTCTTTTTTAGTCTTGTTCTTAAACTTTTGATTTTAAGTGTTTTATTTTTTCAGTGCGATAACATATACCAAGATCATATAACATATACCAAGTAGTTAGAAGAAGAGATGTCCAGGGATGGTAATGAAGGTATCAATTCTTCTGATTCTGAAAATGATTATGTATCCATCAGAAACGATGACAGTGGAAGTGAACAGTCTGCTAAGGAAGAAGATAGCGATTTGGCTGATGGTGAACAAAGTTATTTAAGTTGTGACAATGTAACTCTAGGAAAATTAATGCATCACCCTGTAAATTGACGCAAATTGTAAAGAAATATTATTATTCACCTACCGGAGTCAAAGGGGATGCCAGGAATGCTACAACAATATTTTCGGCCTGGAGTCTGTTTTTTCCTGAAGCAGGTATCAAAGATTCATTACACAAACATTTGGCTAAGGAAAATGTACAAAAGTGTAATCATGTTTCTGATTTAGATCACACAACCCTGGAAGAAGTAAAAGTAATAGGCCTACTCATCATGGCTGGTGTACTCAAATCTACTCATGTAAATTAACTGGTCTGTGGCCTCAGATGGGACTGCACTGAAACACTTTTGCCTAACAATGACTTATAGATATTTTTATTTGTTGTTGAGTGCACTTCGTTTTGACAACGCAGCTACAAGAAAAGTACTAGGCAAGCTTACTCCAATATGTGACATCTTTGATAGATTTGGTAAGAGCTGCTTGAAGAATGTACATTCTTGTTGGCGAGTAAGTGTTCTTAGATGAGATGCTTGAATCGTTCAGAGGAAAATGCTCATTCTGGCAATATATGCCCAACAAACCTCCAAAATATGGTTTGAAAATGTGTACATTGGTTGACAGTAAAATGTTCTACATATTCAAGGTAGAAGTGTACTGTGGTTAAACAGCCTGCTTGACCTTTCGCTTTAGACACTACGCTAGTGCAGTCATTATGAGAATGACTTTACCTAATTTATGGTTCAGGTCAAAATCTTACAATGGATAATTGGTTCTCATATCTGCCCATTGTGAATCAGCTAGTAACTGAGAAAAGGATTTATATTTCTATTAAAAGGATTTTTATTTACTCTTATAGCAAAATAAAAAAGAATGTTGCCTCCCAAAGTAGTGAAAACAAGGACAAGGTCCATTTTGCTTTTAAAGAAAAGGCTATGAGAATGTCATACATTCCAATGAAATACAAAAATGCACTGAGCATGCACGATTCCGATGATATAGATGAAGGAACAGGTGGCCTCATGAAACCTGCGGTGGTGACGTATTATAACTGCATCGTAAGAGGGGGGGAGAGGTTTTTTGGTAATGCAGTTGATGGCATGAAAGAACAATACTCAACAGCAAGAGTAAACTTCCAACAGCCCCTTCATATCTTTTCATCACTGCTAAAAAGATCACTGCTTTGGTGGGATCAAAGCCCAAATTATTCTACTTATTTATTAAATAAATTATTCTACTTATATATAAAATATTTATTTTATAATGGTGGATGAGCACCACATTCACCTGTCTACCATCAGAGTGACTCTGGAGGGGGTTGACCAACGGTGGGTTAAAAGAGATATAAATAATTAAACTATACAAAATTAAATAATTTTTATTGATATTACTGTTATCTGATACCATTTTTATTGCCTCTTAATGACATAACTACAAAGGACGTGAATGTCTTAATGACGTAACTGCAAAAGATGTAGATATCCGGTACTTACATATTACGGCCACCACAGCTACCTAACCTCGACTAATTAACAGAAATTTTTTTTATTCTTTAAAGGTATATTTACTTTTAATTAGTCAAGGTTAGCAAGCGAAGCTAGCGTAAGTTAAGTTTGGTTGATTATACTATATTGTTATCTGTAATTATAAGCTATAATGCATATATTTTTAATATGTGAAATATGGCGGCGGTGATGTTAATACGTAAGTATCAGATATCCTAATAAAATCACCCAAAAACAGCAAACATTCTCAAAAACTAGGGGACAAGCATATTTGAGGAATGTACTTCTCACTTGTTTCTTACTGCAACAGATTTCATTTAAATATTACTGAAAATTAAACATTTACTTTATCCACTTTTAAATTCATTATTATTTAATAAAAAATTATCAAAGTTCAATAATATAAAATTTATTAAGTAATAAAAGTTAATGCTTATTTGCATACCTATCTACCAGTTGATTAAACAATTAGATCAACATTAATGCAAAGGCAGATAAAGACAAACAATAAATCACTACAAGTCTAGTACCCAAGATTAAAAAGCCTGTCAATCAAAAATTGCTATGCAAAATAAACAATTTTACATCCTTATAGTCTGATATCTGAATAATCTTATGATCACAAATAGATGGACATTGCAATTAGATTAAATTCTTTTTAACTTCTGTACAAAATCATTATCTTCATAAAACATTTTGATTCTAACTTTTATAATTAGATTAAATTTTTAATAGATCTCACAGTATTTTAATGTAATTAATTAAACAAGCTATTCAGATTGTTATCAAAATGACTAATAACAAGTTAAAATGTTTTATTTTCTTCACCACCCATACCTGAAATAGGAATTGTAACCTTGAACTAACAGATGAATCACACGTGCTTCTAAAATAAAGATGAGATCTACAATAATAAAAGCAGTCAACACTAAATAATCTGCAATACAATACAGCTATCCAGGTTTACACCTGTTAAGCTTCAATATGTCAATGTTTTTACATTTTAAAATTCTCAAGCTAATGTGAAATAGACTGTGTAGTTAAACAGTTTCTGAAGTTCATATGGAAATACAGACATTATCTTTCACATTCTTAGGGCAGTTTAAAAAATGTTTAGAATATGACACAGTATTTATGTATTTGTATGACATAAAAAGGTGAACTTAAATATGCAAGTTAATAAAATTAAATTTCAACTATTTATTGAAAATAACATTTTTTAGCTATTTAGTAAGCAGAAATCTTTTAAAAAGTACATATGTCTAAAGAAAATTTTAAAAATAATCTACAGAAGATATTTAATTTGCAGAAATTAACAATTTAAAATTCAATTTTATGTTTCTGTAGTTCGTTAATTTTAAGAAGAAAGTTACATAGATATTTCTGTACTGAATCCTATAATGAAATAAACATAAATTTAGGTTGGCCCTCAATAAATAAATTAAAAATTACTCGTTTGCAGCGAAAATAAACAATGCCAATTGAGTGGTAGTAATAATTCAAATGAAGTTCAAATTAATTAACTGTAATTATGGTAGAATTTTGTAAAATAAAAACAATAATATTTTTAATAATGCAATTAAAATAGTATATATTTGTATTGACATAATTAGTGTTTGACTTAAAAATGTCAAAAGGTATAACCTACATACAATGCTTAAATGTAACCAATTTTCGGAACATATTGGACAACTAAATAAATGTGACAACTGTAACATATTAAAATATATGAATGAAATATTATAATTTTGCCATAACCTTTATCATTAAAAGTAAATACCAAGTTAAAAAAAAACAGTAAATATTAATTATATCAAGCATGTAATATAGGTTAAACTAATTTAACTTACAGGTCTAGCTATCCTTTCAAGATGATCCAAAAAATAAGAAACTGAATCGCTCAATTGAAATTCTCTTCTTCTTTCATATGCTCTGCGAATACCAGAATCTTTCCATAAACTATTTAAATAAGGTTCATACTGCGTAAAGAGTCTAGTATCAAGATGCGTATTGTTTTCGTATTTTAAAATATAATTACCGCACTCTGTATTTTTTGGATTTTCCCACGGAATATTTAATTTATCTCTAGCATCAACTAACACTTTCATACCTTTAACGATATTCTGGTATATCACCTGTTGATATTCTTTAACAAGTTCAGGTTCAAACTTAAGTCCGTGAATAATTTTCATTTGTTTAAGAAAGGTTGACTTTCCACTTTCACCAGCACCTAATAATAATAATTTCACTTGCCTTCGAAAAGAATGTTTATCTTTTTCGATCATTTTATCAATTTCTTGACTTCTATATCTCTGCTCTAATTCTTCAGGTGTAAGTTTAAATCTTAAACAACACGGACAAGACCACATCACATTCGCCATTTTGACCTCACCCTCCCTGTCTTAATCCTAAACACATACTCGCTGGGTTAAAACTTCGTTCTCTTTCGTTTTGGCTATGAACGAGCTAACACACGACAAGACAACTTCTAACAACCGAAGATTGACGAATCGACCTTTGGGCGGCCAGTTCAACTTTGAGTGGGGATATAAACTGTCATAGGAGGGGGTTCCTGGAAATAATGATGATTATTAACACAATTACGGCGATGCATCGGTTAAAACGATCTGTCACAACAAAGTAATTCACTAAAATAAAACGTAATTTTTAACTGGAATGAACATTTCGATTAGTTGTTTGAATAATTGATTTAATGGCAAAATAAAACAAAACGCTCAGGGTAATGTTCTTTATGGAGTAAAAACTTTTTAAAGAAATTAATAAGACTTCACTTAATAAGATTAATTTATTTGCAACGAACTACATAATACGTTTATCTTAACATAATGTAGATAAACTAGAATTTAATAAAAATGTTGATGACCTTTTAATCTCAAATATAGTAATTAACTGTACAGAAGATGACTTGTTTCACATTCTTCCCAGTATACCAATATTTATTTTATTTTTCTGTTATCATTCATATGTTGAAGATTATCAGTACAGAAAAAACGCCCTTGATTGATATTTTTTTTTAATTTCAATATTTATATACGAGAATATTTTTACAGAATAAACTAATTAAAATTTCAGATCATCAATATTGATAATGCAGCAATATTATGTAACTTTTAAAAAATATATATTTTATACAAAAAATTCATAATATATTAATGTATAATCAATAACAATATGTTTCAAAAGAACTTGAAAAAGTTAAAACACAATTACTATCTTGCTTCAGTGTGAAGCACTTAAATTTAATGACCCTGAAACATGTCAAGGACAATAATTTACTAACCATTACATTTTAAAAATTACATATTACAGTACATGATCTTATAATATTGTCATAAATGTTAAATATATCATAGATGTTTTTATTGAAATAATAAGTTTATGACATAATGTAAAATATTTTTTTTTTTTGCAATATCACTTAACACAATGTTATCAATAATAATATGTTTTTAAACAAATAAATAAATAAAAATGCATTATCTGTATAATAAAATGCATGCATTGAAAGAGAACTGTCTTCTTGTATCTAGAGCAATGATTCTCAACCTTTTTAGCTCCATGATCACCTAAAAAGTAAAAAAAAAAAAATATAACAAATATTTTGCAACCCCCAACCTCAACCCAATGAAATTTAGTTAAAACTATTTAGCTGCGTTGATACTGATGGCCTCCAACTTGATGTGTACAGCCTCCTTGTAATTTGGTCTGCCTGAATGATACATTTGAACATGTTATGCTCTCAGCAGTATAAAAGAAAAGAAAAGAATTACAGAATGTTAGTTTAGTTTTGAATCTATAGTATGCATCTGGTGCCTATTTTAAGTTTTTCAAAGCATAGTAGTTTCATTCAAAATAATAATAATTAGGATTTCTGTTTTTTAGTGTGCGATCAAATGTAGTAAACTTTTTTTCAATTAGACTCTTATTTGTGAAAAACAAAGTGAGCCATTGACATCCAGTGAATCGATTGATAAAAAGAAAAAAGATTGTACAATGACAGTTATTTAAATTATGGTTTTACCTCATTGGATGAAAAGCCACAGTGCTCTATTTGCTTTCAAGTCCTCTATGATGAAAGCATGAAGCCATCAAAATTAATTTAACACTTGGAAACTAAACATTCAGATCATATAAGCAAACCCTAGTAATATTTTGAAAGAAAATGAAATACTTTGAGAAATCCATATTTTCTATTTGCAAATCAAGAAAGTACACTAAAAACATCTTATCTTATAGCATTAACAGTAGCTACAATTTCCAAACCCCACACAATCACAGAAAACCTTATATTACCTGCTGCAGTTGATATGGTCAGGAGTGTTTTAATAGGAGTGGAAGAAGCAAAAAAAAATTGTTTAATTCAGCTTTCTAACACAAATACAATAGCAAGGCAAATCAATGACAGGGTGCTGATGTTTGTGAACAGATAATTGAGCAATGATAATTTTTTAGTATTCAGTTTGATGAATCAACAGATGTGAAGAATTGAAAGATTATCTTATACCATGGCAAACCAAAGGATGGACTGCTTCCTTCACAGACATGCTCATGCCACAAAATTATATTGAAAAATTTTAACAAATTCTTTGTAAAGATTTAAAAATGGTTAATTTTATTAAAAGTTGACTTTTAATAAAATAGAATAGGCAGTTTGTTAAACTATGCGATGAAATGGATGAAAAGAAAAAAAATCTTCTTTTCTATAGAGAGGTCAGATGGTTATCACAGGGGAGAGAGTTAACCAAGTTATTAGAATGGCAAGATGAAATAATATTTTTCCAGCATAAACAAACGCCATTCTCAATGTTTTTACAGAATGAGTATATATTACTGTTGGATTACTTAGCTAATGTATTCTCACATTTAAATGATTTGAATGTGAATTTACAAGGACATAATAAAAATATTTTATTACTAACAGACTTTATGTTTTCATTAAGAAGCTTGATATCTGGGTTATTCGCCTTCAAGCAAACATTTTGATATATTTCTACTCACTTCTGATTATATTGAGAAAAATTTGAATGAAGAAGACTATATCATTCACCACAGTTTGGACAACATAAAAATGCATTTACATAAGCAAAAAATTCAGTTGGTGGAGTATTTTCCATTAGATAAAAATGATTTCTTGAAGAGATGGGTCCCAAATCCATTTAGTGAAAACACTGTTGTAGCTGCTAATTTACCAGTTGCTATTCACAAACGGCTCATCGAAATGTCTACCAATAAAATGATACAACTACAATTCATATCTGAAAATTTTGATACGTTTTGACTTGCTTGTCAACGTGAATATGGAAAGTTTGTCCTAGAAAGGTAGAAAAATATTAATCCCTTTTGCCATTTCTTACCTCTATGAAAAGGTTTTTCATCTACAGTTGCACTAAAAACTAAACATAGGAAACGTCTTTTATCACTTGAAAACAATTGCTTTTGTGTTTTTAACATGGATTCACTATGGAGAAACTTATAAATGAACAAATACAACCATCTCATTAATTTATTTTCTTTACATATGTACTTATTTATTTTATTTTACCTAAGTAAAATGTTTATAATAAACAATTTTTTTTTTTTTCATAATGGGATTTCATTATTGTTTACATGTAAAGTTATAGGCTAATTTTATGACCCCCTTTCATATCACCGTGACCCCAGATTGAGAAACACTGATTTAGAGATAAGAATGACACCAATCTCAAAAATATATTTATGGGAATTATTTCATAATAAAATCTTCAAGTCATCATTGCATTTGAATATTATTCATAGATAAATGAAAATTAATAATTTAGATTTATTAATTAATTTAATCTTTAACTATCTCAGTCACTCAACCTCTCCAAGAGCTGTTTATAACTTTGGTCACTCAACTAGACCGTGGAAGGATCAAAGTTACAAAGTGCCAAATGTCCAGTTGTATACTTTCACAAAAACATTCTGTTACAAGTAAGATTTAACTAATTAAAAATATAATGAAATTACAGAACTAGACTTGTAAATTTTACCATCCTTTTTAAATAGCCACCTGTTAGTTTTACATGTGCTACTTACATCTGTACATTAAGTCAAATTATTATTAACAATGAAGGCTGTTAATAATATTTGGAAAATGGAATATTTTTTTATCTGTGTTCTTGACATCTGCTTCTCTTGTTCTTCTTAGTTTACTAAAAACTTTAATTGAGTAATGATTCTTAAAATTCAAGTTTTGTTTGCAATTACAGCAGCATCTTTTTCAAATAATCAAGATTCATAGGACACTAGTGTTGAATTACTAGTTAAGTTCAGTCATGATGACAAAGAAGATAAAAATTTTGTAATCTTAAGATGATAATTCTATTTTTATAATATATTTATTATGATAACTCTGTAAATCATACATAACAGCTGTTCAGAAAAGCTTAAAATTAATGTAATTATAAGGGAGTAGTTAATAAATGTCTATTCTCTTAGGAAGAATAATTTATTTTATTCTTTATCATACATATTCCTAAACCCCTATCTTTCGTGAAGATGAGAAATGGAAAAACAACTTGAGGTTGACAGTTGTATTACACCCAATTAACTCAAATTATAAATCTGCTATGTCTTTATACAAGATGGGCAGTAATGAAAATAAGTTATAATTACTAGCTTTTTAAAAAACAAACTGAACCATTAATTAATCACAAAGTTTTTGGAAAAATTATAAAATTATTCTTTTAATTGCTGTTGAAGATAGTTAACAAGTTTAAGAAGTTTATAGTTTTCAAAACATTACGAATATTTAATATAATGATTAGCACAAAGTTATCAGTTGAACAAAACTAACATACATTTATATTGCCTAACTTTTATGCTTCAACTATTTTTTCTTTATTAATATATGAATACAGGTGCTACAGAACACTGGCTCAAATGGTTTTGTAAGCGGTAATGATCAACATTTTTTTTTTGAAAGCAATATTAATTCCTAAATATGTTTGGTTTCATGATGAATGCTTTATCTTTCACAAACATTCAAAAAGAAAAAGTCCATACATATTAGAGCTAATGATCTTACTGGTATTTTTATGATGCTCCATCATACTGTCAGTTTACTTCATAATAACCATGCACTGCATTAGATTAATCCAGCAGAGCACCATCATGCTGGAAGTAAACTCTTTAAAAATTATACAAAACTTATTTGCAGCCATGGAACAGTTAGGTAGCAATTTCTTGACACTTTGCTCATATAGCCTTCAACAAACATTGGTCCCAGCATTCCTTATTCTGTGGTAGGGTATTCCACACTAAACTATTAGGTCAAGTTGGTTTAGCTTTTCTTTTGTTTCTCGAAGAGAGGAATCCGTTTTACAGACGCCCAAGCTAGCCCGGGCAGTGTCAAGGTCGCTAAAAGATTTCACAAGGTGTTATAATATGTGTATGTATCCCTGAGCACTACAAAATAAACCACCACCCCTGGTTCTCCAGCCCTCCTGGATTTGCTCATAAAGCATTACTTCAGGAGGAGGAGTTGCCCATACACACATTTCATCACCAGAATCATACAATACACCTAAAAATAAAAATAAATACACACTAACAGCCATACCAAGATCAACATCAAAACACAGGCACACAGGGCAAGCAACCAAGCGAGGAAAAACACACTCCATCGTAAACACTTCAAAAGTTCGTTTACATTAGCTTCAAGATTAAGATTGTTGTTTTTGAAAACCATTAAATATGAAAATACAGTTGTGACTATTTAACAACTTAGATAATATAAACTTGCTTCAACACTTCAGAAAACAGGTTAAGATCTCTTTGTTCAATTTCATTTAACATCAGTTTCAAAAACTGTACTTACAAACAGGATCATTTTTTTTGCAACACATATTAATTATAGTTTGTATTATTAAGATTTTTCCTGATGCAAATTCTCTAAAGTGAATATGGTAAAATTTTATAACAAACCTACTTGTTGAATTTTAAAAAATTCTTAATGACTTCCAATAAAACTTTTAATACACAAAAATACCTTGTTCATAGCAGCATTAGCTTTACTTGCAATTGTACAGTTCACAACAGAACCTTGCTTTTCAAAACACTTCCTTATTTCAAATTATCTTATTTTTAAAATTCTTTCCTTTATTGCAAACTAACAACTTGCAAATTTTAAAGTTCAGTTTGTGGAAGTGATTATTCTAAACATAAACACTGCATTAAAACAATTTGAATACTACATCTTCAGGGCAAAGATTTGTTGTTTTTTTAATATTTGCTCATTGAATAGCAACATTTTTGTTTTACAAACATAAACCACAACAGAATAAAAAACATCTAAGAAAAACAGCAGGTAGACTATGACCAGCTGTGTTAATGGAATGCACTACAATTTAGTAGTGAATTTTAGAATCAGAAAAACTACAATATTAACCAAAAACAGTTTTAAAGGACTCCAGTTTTTGTACTTCAAACCCACCGAGTTGGTCTAATGGTTAACGCGACATCGCAAATCAGCTGATTTCGAAGTCGAGAGTTCTAAGGTTCAA
>JAAAKQ030097964.1:0-14477 GCA_010016005.3 Zanna intricata
TTCAAGAGGTAAAGAAAACGGATAGTATTACATTTAAATATGGTGGAAATTTTCAAGGTCACCTCTTTTCTTTCATCTTTTATAGAAATAATTTATGAAATGAGCACTTTTGAAATGTTTGATCTTTTCATTTAATCTACTTTGATAGTAATTAATATGGCTAAATAGGTTTATCAAAACTTTTATTATCCTTAAAAATAGATTTTTACTTAAAAATATATTTATCATGTAGGAAAATATTTCAGAGAAAATTTCTTTCGCGTTGATTTTTTTACTTCCCTGTACGATGTAAAGGAAGTACTGTGTTCGCGAAAAATTTCGGTTTTTAGGTTTCAACGGAAATATCCATTTTAACCATCTTTTATCCATTTTGACTAATTTCGGCGTGACGTCTATAGGTACGTATTTACATTCGTGCTTACGTATCTCGTTTGTCTTAAAAACAGTTATCCGTAGAATGTTGACTTTTTTTTTTGGATTTAGGACTTTTATAAGATTAGTTTTGCACCTCTCCTTTTGATTGTAATCAACTGAACCAAAAGTGTCCAAAATAGCCAAAATTGGATCTTACAAGAGTATACATCGATTTGAATCAGACTTCATCTATTGTTTTGTTAATAATTATTAACCTCAGATTGTAAAAAAATTTTATGATCAATAATAATTCAATAATACAAAAGAAATGATAAAATATCAGCAGTTATTAATGAAATAAAATTTTATGTACCTTTTCATTAAAAAAAAATGTGTATATGTAATGTAATAGGTATAAAAAGAAGTCATATGGTGTCTACATCAAATTTTTTTTAATAAAAGTTAAGTATTTAGAATTATTAAATAAAATACTCAACAAACAGAAGATACTCATAGTGATAAATACACAACAGTAACATATAGTTTTACAAAATTATCTGAGTTTTCAGAAAAGATTGTTAAAATCACAAATTCACAAGATCTCTTCACATAATAATTAATCGTTTACGGAAAGGAATTTCCCCATATATCATATCTTTTTGTCTAATATATCAACGTAGAAATTTTAAAAATTTCTTTGTTCCTGATGTATTATTACGTTCACTCTGTTTGTCCTCGAGTTATATTAAGATCTTACTCGTAATTAGGTCAGTTTCTTTTTTTTTTCTGACTGAATGAAAGCCTGTATTTGTTTTTTTAGTCAATGTTTGCGACTAAGTCGATATTTAATTAAATTTGATATTGTCAACCGAATATTAAAAGGTTGTCTTAGGGTGTATACTTTTCATTATATAGTTTATGATGCTTACACTAGGAAGATATTTTGATTGAAAAAAAGTTTTCTTTTGGACTTTAATATTTTTTTAATCCAATATTATGTTTAATAAGTTTATATTTATCCTACATTTAATTAAATAAAAAGAAAAGGTATGTAAATAATTTGATAGTAGATTGTATAAAAAAAAATAATAAATAAATAAATGAGCTAAATAACAAATTGTAAAGGAAACTTTATTGGTTAAGTTATATATCTAGATGAAATAAAAAGCTCTGCGTTGGTATCTTAGGGCCAAAACTATTTCATCGCATATATGATATTCAAAATGGCCTTCCAATTTCTTATAGTGTAACCATATGACACAGTTATCTATAAATGAAAGACGTAAATCGAATAGAATTTGTCTAATTTAATAAAATATTCCAACCACGACCTAGAAAAATTATTTATGTTTTGTTTCTCAAGTTTTTTTTTTTTATATGGAAATTTTCTCGTTGCTGATGTCTGCAAGATGGATTGTTTCGTCTATTAAGTTATCACTTAATTTTCATAACTGTCATATTTGTTTATTCAATAAAATTGTTATCTATAAGCACTTTTTTCGTGTACAGTAGAAATAAAAACGTTTTTTACCAAACGTAGTTTAATACAAATTTTAAACGTAAATTTCTAAAGGAAACGTGATTTCTGGTGTAAACACAAAAATTGTATAGTTTGTGAATCCATTACATCAAGTGATTGGGTATGTTACGGCATTAAATCAGATTACTTTGTTATTATTGATGGGAATTTATTAAAGAAGAATTTATTGCCATCTTAATAATCAAATCTTACGGTAACAGATTAATTGAATAAACAAATATTACAGTTATGAAAATTTTAAGTGATGACTCTTAATAGACCGAAATAATCTATCTTGTAGATATTATCAACGAGAACTTCTCCATACAAAAAGAACATGTGAAACAAAAATAAATAAATTTTCTAGCTCGTGGTTGGAATATTTTATTAAATTAGATAAATTCCATTTCGATTTACTTCTTTCATTTACTAGAAAACTGTGTCATATGGTTGCTCTGTAAGAAACTAGAAGGCCATTTTGAATATCATATATGTGACGAAATAGTTTCGGCCTAAGATACTAACGCAGAGCTTTTTATTTCGTCTAGATGTATAACTTAACCAATAAATTTTCCTTTACGATTTGTTATTTCGCTCATTTTTTTTTTTTTAATACATTATAATCTACTACCAAATTATTTATATACTTTTTTTTATCAACTACTTTAAGATTAATCAACTATTTTTTTTTAATTTTTATTCTAAAAAAAGAATTTAGTACGGGGAAAATGTAATTTTCAATTATAACAATTTACAGAACGATATTTTTTTTAAATATCTCATTAACTTAATGACGTGTCCAGGCGGTGTAATGTAATTTTTGCTCGTAATTTTTTTTTTAATTTAAAATGTACGTAATATTCATGGAACAGCTGTAATTGAACAATTTAGTTACTCTGAATTATACTCGTACTGTTTTCGTTATATTTTAGTTATAAATTTGTTCTGTGTCTATTTAACTAATTCATATTAATTTATTTTTACAGCGTATGTAGTAATAGATATACAGTGTTGTTTAATAATAAAAATTTTGTAGATAAAACGTTTTCATTAACTAAAACTGTAATAAAATATTTATTTAGCTCCACTTTCAATTAAATTTAGCCCCTCATTTCAACAATGGACATATGTTTTTTACCTTTTATGTATTATTCAAAGATTTCATTATGTTATTATAGGTAGTTAGGAATTAAATTTTCATTATAAAATTTTAATTTTGTACTTGTTTTTAATTTTTCTCCAAGGTATAATTTTGTTTTATTTGTTTATTTTTTTAAATTTTTTTTTTTTAAACGAACATACTGTGTTATTTAATAAACATTCCAATAACAAACTTTATAATATTCTGTAGTGGCACTTGTTTAGTTTATTAAAAAAGAAAAAGTAATCCACTGAATTAAAACGAATCAAAAAGTGTAATTTTTTTTTTTTTTATAATTACGAAAAAATAATTAGTAGCAAAAAGTACTGTGCTTGATTGTAGTAATGCAGCAATTGGGATTAAGTGCGACAGGAAAGGCGCTAATACAATATCAATACTTATAAGTAATGCTTATTGCGTGTACGAGTTGTTGCAGGCGTTTCTGTTTATTTACAGTACTATACAGCTGCACAGCTTTATTCATTAAAGACAATACTGTTACATTTTATTTAACTTTGGTTTAAGATTGGTATTTGTTTTTAATAAATTTGTAAATAAAATCCAAATTACATTCTTCACAATCTTTTTTTTATTAAAATTTTGTTATTATATTTTTCTTATAAGAAAATTAAATTTTAAAATTATTAATTACAGAAATTCTTATTTTTATTATATGTCTTAAGGTTTATTTTATTAATTAGACTATGTAATACGCTGAATAAATATGTTGTACGTATTCAAATAAGTTTTAAGTGAAATTAAAACTCTTGTATTCAGTTGTCATTTTGGTTTAAAGAAATAAAGGGTTTATAGAATTATTTTAGTAAGTAAAGAACTGTATCTTTATTCTGTATGTTTTGTTTTGCAGCTCTTACCTTTATCTTGAAGTAAGTAGGAAGTAACAGTATATATATATATATTATAATAGGGTAAAATTTTATACAGTAACACTCATATCACTTGGAAAAGGTTCAACTGTAAAGTTACGAATAACTTGTCGCAACTTTGTATGAGTAAAGTTTAACTTTCTTTCTTTTATATATATATATATATATATAAGAAAGATATATATATTATAACTGTGTGTAGTTCAGACATACAGTAAACTAGGAGAAAATGTTCATTATTTTTCTTGTTTTGTTTTGCACTTTAAAAGTTATACAGTTGTATTTTATTGACTTCCCCATAATTTTTTTTAATTTTTTTACTGGTTTTAATCAGCGAGTTTTATTTTTTGTAGCTAGAGGTTTATAAATTTTGTTACTGTGAAACAATATAAGAGTATCTGTTTACTATAATGCTAACTACTTTTTAACCGGAAGATTCTGGGTTCGAGTACCAGTCACACCTGTAAATTTTCATGTTTCACAAAAAAATTTCCTCTTGTAATACAGAAAAAAGTAACGATTTGGTGTTAGCCTGGAGGATACATTTTAGATAGATGAATAAACAAATATTTCGCTGTAGAAAATAGTTAAGCACATAACGTACTTGAAGCATGAGGCAGTCGGACATAGCTTACTTTCTTAAAACTGATCAACCTATTCCGGTTTTGTGACCAGTACTTGAACCTTTCAAGTCATATCTGAACCATCAAACTCTACAGAAAATTAATTCTCTAAGATTTGGAACTGCTTTAAATCTAGAGCCATCACATTCTGGGATGATGTGTTTCCAATACTTTGGCACAATACCAAACCACTACCGAGAAACAGTCCAGAGAAAATCAGTACCAAGATGTTTCGGAAATGCTTGTGTGTTAAATAATACAGTTTTTTGATTACATGAATGTTTTTTAATACAGTTTTTTAATACATGAGATAAGTATCATAACTTTATATTGTTGTGATATCCTCCTATATTATAAAATGGTAAATAAAATTGGTGAAAAAATGAAATTTACAATAACTCGAGACCTAATTTATTTACTGAATGAATTAGAGTTTACAAGAAGTATTACGTAATGGAAATTAGCAAGCTGTAAAAAAATAGCTTATATGCTAGAATTTGAACGGGGGAAAACATGAATAACGAAGTGTTTATACCTAGAATAAAGTTTACTGGCAAGTTTACCCGCGGATTATCGTTTATACTGCTTAGTTTCCTATAACCTTAGCTTTTGCAAATATATCGCAGGACCAAAGTTTCAAGCTTGTAGGACTGTACTTCAATAAACCATTATTCAGTCACGGGGCAGTTTTATGTGATATTAACCAGATATACTGCAAATACTGGGATTAAAGTAAAAAAACGTCAACAAACCGCTGTCGGAAATTTAATATGACCAGCTATTTTTACATGACTTCCCAAAAATTAGTGTAATGTATTTAGGGTGTATGTATGTTTGTTTTTTGTTTGTTCCGACGGTAGAAGCTCAATAGCTAAAACGATTTAGATATATCACACCGCGTTGGAATCCTTGCGTTACCGAGAATCATATGTTATATAAATATTTATATGTTTAAATAATTTTTTTTTAATTTGAAATTTAAATTATGAGATTTAAAAATTTCCTTAAAACCGCCAAAAATTGAGATAAATAGATTATATCAACTTAGCTTATGTAGGACCCCAATAAAGATTGATGAGAATCATAAAGATTCATTTGTGCTTAAGTTAAGTAAAATTTTGAGACAACTTTGTTAGGAATGAATTAATAATTGAGAATTATAGTAATAATGATAATAAAAATGTTCATTCGGAAAAGTCTTTCTATGCTTTTCATTGATAACTGGTTTTAATTAAATTCTTGATAGCTATGAATGCAAATTACTGAAGAAAATCTCTGTTCCATCATCGGTTTTGCTGTATATGGAATAAATATTTAATGATGTACGAAATGGCGTAGGTCATCAGGAGATATGATACTATTTCTCATACCATTTTTGACTGAAATCTTCGATTATTATATGCGATAACTAAAAGATTTTTTCAATCGTTTAGAAACATTTTGCTACATAATAAGCATTAAGTTTAACGTCTTATTCGTGAAATTAAAAATTTTTTTTCAATGTTTTGTAGTTTAATTTCTTTTTTCTTTTTTTTTTTAATCAACATGAATATCTAAATAAATTTTATTTATGATTTCTTAGTGAATTGCAGTGTGAACTTACGTTACTTCATGACATGTTATCATAAAATATTAGGAGAAAGACTCGAGAAAGTTCTTGAATATTAGTCGTTCCGTAGCTTTTTTTTATTTTATGCAAGCATCCAAGAAAGGTTACCGGTTGTAAATGTTGGATTTTTTTCTTTGATGTTATTAGCTATAAGGACGAGCAGACTGGATTCCTGAATTTTGTTTGAGATTTGTTATATCTGGGAATGTGGTAGGTGTCACCTGTCACTTTACCTCTAGATGATGTTGAATACGTGTGAATACTTTCATGTATTTTGTTTGTTACTTATGTTTCTGTGTGTTGTTTTTCTTTTCGTTTTATTATTTTTATTTTGATTATTTTATTTTTGTCCCCCTTTTTTTTTTTTAAACAGCATTAAATTATTATAACTTTATAAATTCTGTTAAAGAAAATAAATATATGCAAAAAAAGCTCAGTTGATTAGTGTTTTAAATTTTTTTAACTAAGTTAATTAATTTTAAAAAAATATTATATTAATCTTGTATAGATAATAACAATTTTGAACTGAGATACCGAAAGGATTCAATTAGAAATTTGAACAAATGCTAGAGATGTTTGATTTTTAGAATAGAATAATGTAATTTACTGATAAAAATGTTCCAAAAATTATAGGTTGCTTAACCCTTATAATAGTTTATCTACTAATTTTTTTTACCTCATTATATTTTCGAAGAAAGATATTCTTAAAGTTCTGTAGAAATTGTTTAGAATATATCGTAAATATTAGGAAAGATAATACTAAATAATATTAATAGTCAAAATAATTTCAGTTACAAACCGACTGGGAATTTTATTCGGAAGCTTCTTTGTAGAAATGGTTATACATGTATACGCCAACTGAAATAAGAGGTTGAATTATATATTTTCTTTATTTTTAATTCTATTTATGTATATATTTTTTTATTTTCATGTTTCTAATTAAATTAAAATAACTAATTCTTTTTAAATAATGAAATATTATTACTATTTTCATCGCATAAGTATTTTTTTTTTTTTTTTTAATTTTCACTATTAGTATTCTTAATTACTGTTTTACGGACTGCCCATTTTTATTACTCCAGTGAATTTCATGAGAATGTAAAATATTTTCATAACCAACATTAACAAGTGAGGTTGCTAAGCAACGAATGCCAGCTCTCATTTTCCGTACTCCCTTTAGATCTGATTCTCATCTTTGCACCACCATCGTTATATCATGACGACAGCTAAGTCTTACTTCTACGACTATAAAACCATAAAAAAAACATCTTTATTATTTACATTCCTTTTCACATTGCGTACGTTCGTATCAATTAAAATGTGCGTGTTTATTTATTTTATTATTTTTATCCGAAGTAATTGAGAGTTAGAACGCTATTCTTGTTGGTTTAAAATCAATGTTACAACGAGTTTTTAAACTCATGTTAAGAAACTCGTACATTTTTAAACTCCCTGTAACAATTAACATGTTGTACGCTTTTTTTTCTTAAAAATTATTTTTTACTTAGTTAAATAGCTATAACGATAACAGAGCATTCAAAAATTTCTAGAGTTATAAAGCGTTCAGTTGTAGCATTAATTTTAAATGATAGAATTTTTGTAACGTTTTACATTAAAAATCAGTGAAAAACTAGCTAAATATTTTTTAAGAAAAGTTATTAGTATTAAAATAAATTTTACCTTCTTTCTCTCAGAATGAGTTAAATTTTCTGTTCTTTACAAATGTATGAAAGTTAGTGTTTCATTGTTTGCTTCTTTTTTTTTTTTTTACATTTTCCAAACATCTTATTTATAAAAATACACTTAGTGTTTGAAACGCGGGATTCTTCTTAAATTTTATTTAATGAAGATGTGTTTTCTATCATGAAAGTTGATTTCTATGTTAATAAGTTACTTAGTAATTTTCTTTCCTGTGTAGTGAATTTACCAAAAAAAATAAAAAAATGTGACGGACTTTTTTTGTATTACAAAATTCTTATTTTAAATTTTTGTTGTTAAAATAACGTCTATTAAAAGTTTTTCTCTTTATATTAGTCGACTTTTTACTTTATCAATGATTTTGAAGCTTTAAATTGACTTCACATTAAAGTTAATTTTTATTCTCATTTTTTTTAGACTACTTTTTACCTTACTTGACTGTACATCCATGTGAAACGTAAAATAGGAAAGCTTAAATTATCTATCCATATTTTAGTAATCATTAGGTATTTTTATTTCCTTTTACGGAGTAAATGAAATATTTTAACCGCGAAAAATTTTGGTTTTTCTAATTTCAACGGAAATATCCATTTCGACCATCCCTGAATCCATTTTAACTAGTTTTGGCGTGACGTCTGTTCACAATTCAAAAACGTTTGCCGTAGGATGCTGAAGTATTGGATTTTTGAAATGTTGTAACATCTAGTTATGCAACTCACTTTTTTATTAGAATCGACTGGACCAAAAGTATCAAAAAAAAAAAAAAAAGGCTCAAAATCCGAAATAAAAATTAAAAATTAGGATCTTGGACTTTTTCTTAACTGCAGTAATGAGCCCTCATTGAGAGATTTTTAACGATATATCATAAGTGGTACTTATTTTAAATGGTTCCAGTGTTATAGCAATTAATGAAATATTTGCATTTTAAAAAGGGGAAGGTTCGAATCAGACTTATCACAATTTTTTTTAAACTTTTTTTTATTAATTTAAAGATACTGATTTATTAATAATTAATTATTAACTCTGATTTTAAAAAAATTACGGTGGATAATAATTCATAAAAAAAAAAATCAGTAGTTATTAATAAAATAATATTTTATGTACTTTTCATTTTAAAAATATTTGTGAATGTAATTTATTAGGTGTGCAAGGAAGTCATCTTTTTTAAGCGGATTTTTGAATGATAATAAAATCAACATTTTACAGTTTAATGAAACAATTAGTGAGAAATGAAATAAAATCTTTTTTTTTTAAATATTATTATAAAGCGATTTATTCAGCCTCAATCTAATCAGAAAAAATATTTTTCCTGCAAGTTTAATTAATGCATTAAATGATAGGGAAATATTTCATTATGCTAGTAGGGACCTAAAGCGTGGGAATTTGAGCAGTTGGACATGATGTATGATATTTATTATACGGTTGTACTGTATTTTGTAGGTAATGAATCATGGTACATTCCTTAATATTAGTATAATACTCGTAATAATTATAGTACCGCATTCTCTATTGTTAGTTATGGTATGTGTTTATATGTCCAGAGTGTGTTTGTGTGTCATGTACAAACACAAATACTCAAATACATTTGTGTATTCTCTTGTTTGTTTGTTTTCTTGCTTACTAGGGAACTCTGTATATATATATATATATATGTGTGTGTGTGTGTGTGTGTGTGTGTATGTATATGTTATGGTAGAGAACAGCCTTTGGGCTTTAGGTTTAATTAAACCTTAGAAGCGGAATTTGCACGCAGTAATTAATTTTCAGCAGACTTTCCGCAGTACTGAAACCACCTCTACTACCACTTATACTTTACTAAAAACCATTACATTAAAAGGGACAGTCACATGTTCACTATAAAAGATTCTGTTACATACGTCATAAATATATATGTATACGTAATTCCATTTGACTCTTCGTTTAAGTACTAATTTTAATTTACCTAAAACGTTAGTGTGTAATAATATTTAATGTAAAAGTTTATTCGTCTTTTGTATGCTTTTCTTTTGGTTTGATTTTATTATTTATCTCGTAAAAAGATTTGTGTAAGAGTTAATTCTTTATACTGAAATTTTTCTTAACTAAAAATTTATGTTTTGACAAGTAAGATATTTTTTTCCTAAACAAAATTTAAACGACAAATCTTCTGGATAATAATTAAATATATGTATTTCTGAACCATTGTAACCCTCTTCGGCCTATAAATAAATCGTAACATGATTATACACCATATTGGCACAACCAGATACCGAACATTGAAGAATAACATTCGATGAAAGAACCAATTTTTTTTTTTAATACATCTTCAGAAAAAAATAATATATAAAATAAAAAATCTTAATTCATGGGGATAAAAGTCTTGTGGACACCACATGATTTCCTTGTCCACCCATTAATTAAATATAGAAATTTAAAAAAAAAAAATATTATTTAATATTTTATTTCATTAATAACTTCTTTCTGATATTGTTTTTATATTTTGTTTTTCTTTTTTTTTATTGTTGTTAATGAATTATTATTTATCGTAATTTTTTTTTACTATCAGATGTTAATAATTATAGATAAGTCGATATATTTTAATTTAAAAAAAAAAGAAATTAAAAAAAAGGAGATGAAGTCTGATTTGGAGCGATATGCCTTACCCTTGAAGATCCAATTGTTTAATTAATTAAAATTTTATTTGTCTATAACTCTAGATCCAATGAAAATAAGTACCACTTACGTATATCGTTAAAAAGCTCTCTATGAGAACGTATTACTGCATTTACAAAAAAGTCAAAAATCTAATTTTTATTTGGAATTTCGGCTTTTTTTTTGACACATTTGGTACAGTTGTTTGCAATCAAAATGGGAGGTGCACAACTAGACGTTACAACAGTTCTTAATCGAATATCTTTCGGCTAATCATTTTTGAGTTTTGCTAGATACATTCCTACATACAGATCTCATGCCGAAAATGGATCAGGAATTTTTCAAAATGGATATTTTCGTTAAAATCTGAAAACCAAAATATTTAGCGATCACTATACTTCTTCTACTTAGAAGAAGTCTGTAGAAGTATTTCTACTTCGTACAAGGAAGTAAAAAGTAATCTGACCGGATTGTAGAAGTACTTCTTTATAAAATGATAAGTTACAACCAACAATTTGGGAGAAAATCAAAGTTGAATTTTTTTATTTATATTTTATATGTTTCTTTTCTTCATCCAGATTTCCAGTTTATTATAGTTTTAATGTTTTTTTTTTATAAACTGATAAACTGGTCAATTTAAAATATCAATCTTAAAATAAAACTAAAAGATTTTCTTTTGCAAAACCATTTTTAATATATTTTTTTTTTACAATTATCTTTTCTACAGTACCGTAAATTTTACTCAATTTCGATTACTTACCTTTAAGTTTTTTTTTTTTTTTTAATTTTATTTATTTAGTATTTTTTCAAAAACTTATTATTATTATTTCACGTGTATTTAATATTTTTATTTTTCAAAAATAAATTTTAACAAATGCGCCGTTTACACACGGATAATGTATGTATATTATTTATATTAAGCACATATATTATATTATTATATTGCGCGCGCGCGCACACACACACAAAATGATATCTAAGTATCAGAATTCGTAAAAATTTTTCAACACTTATAATTAGATAAACAATATTTACCAAATGCACCTACCTCAAAACGTATTGTCACAATTTTTTTAAATATCAGTAAAAAAATTGAAGTGACTTCCAGTAGGATCGTTGTAGCTTGTAGCGTTTTACATTACAATTTTTATTTTTCAATACTTTTTAAAATGGTTGTCATAACCATACCCTTTCCAATTTTAATTTTTTTAATTACCCTCAGAGTTGCTTAGAGATATGGAGTCCAGTTACAAAAAAGAATTGTTTCAAGGTAAAGGGCATTTAATTAATCTAATCTTGTACGTGGTAACGGTTGAGAAAGTATTTACATATTCTCTTGTTTTTTTTTTTTGTATTGTGTAAACAAATTATATATTTTTTATATTTGTTTTTTATTGGGTGTTTTGTGACATTTTTCTGTTAAATAGTCATTCGTAGTTCCGGATTTATGGTTTTAAGCACTTCACACGCAGCCAATTCCCATTTTAGGAAAATTAAATCATCTTGAAAAATAAGTTATTCCTGAATATGGTGTAGTTATTCCCTGAATAATCAACTGAAGAAAATTACGAATGACGAATTTCTCAGTTGTTTTTTTACTAGATCTGAATATACTGTTTGTTGTTCATCAGTATTCAATGTCCATTAAAATACGTATTTTAAAGCCGTACAGATGACACCTTTCTTTTATACGGATTTGAATATTAGATCGTGGATACCGGTGTTCTTTGGTGATTGGGTTTCAATTAACCACACTTCTTAGGAGTGATCGACCTGAGATTGTACAAGACTACATTTCATTCACATTCATATATATCATCCTCTGAAGTAATACCTTACGGTAGTTCCGGATACTAAACAAAAAAAGAAAATGTGACACCTTTACTGTATCATCAAAAAATGCTAGTATATTATTAACATATTTATTGGTATGGACAGCATTTTTTATTGATCCCTATATATTTAAGATATTTTAAATGGTTTATAAATACTAGGAAAGGTAATAAATACCAGGTGATAAATTATTGCACCTATTTATTTTAGTGAAACAGTTTCTTTCTACGAAGTTTCCTCTTAGTTTTGTTGACATAATTTAGTAAATATTTGCTGTGATATAGATTTGATTAAGTATGTGGTGGGTTTAATTTAATTTCCTAAATTTTTTTTGTCATAATATAATTCTTTATGACATTTTTTTTTCTTTAAAAACATTATTTCTTTATTTTTTTTAATTTTTTTTATCCAGCAATTTTGTAATAATTTCAGTATTATTATTTTTATTTAAAAATTTAGTAAGTATTTATTTTTCCAATTGATTTAGTTTTATTTATTATTATTTTTTTTTAAGTCAGTTTTGATCCAACATTCATATATCCATTAAAGGAAAACAAAAAAAAAAAGAAAGAAAAACAAAAGTAAAAAAGCAAGTAGCAATTGTTTGTTGGAATAAAGACTGTGAGTTGCAAGAGACTAGCCGGTAGTATCGAGAGGATTGTAAAGGGCGCCCGTTAGGCTATCTCTGAGTGCCAACAGTGGGAGTTAATTGAACTGCTATGGGTGCGGATTGCTGAGATAGAATGGGCGGTTAGGAGAATTAGGGGGAGGTAAGTTGGGGGTGTATAAGAGGCGCGTGAGAGACTCCGTTAGTAAAGGAAAGAGAGAAGTGTATGTGCGAATGGGTATATCGTAGAAGGGTAACAGTTAGCTGTTGGATCTTGTACATTTATTGTACTCTCCGCCAGCAACCTTCCCCTTTCGGCTACTTTTGACGATGTAGGGGTAAAAAACAATTCTCAGCCAATCAACCCATCTAACGCTTTCTGTTGAGGAATTTAATTCTAACTTTCTTCTTATTTTTCTTTTTCTTCGTTTTTTTTTTTCTTTTTTTACTTCCCTTTTTATAATTCTTTAACTTATTTATCTTGCTTTTAACTGTTCTGATGTGTAAACAGTTCTCAACCAAAAAATGAATTTTACATAAAGGAGCATCATTAAAATTGAGTACCGTATTGTATTATATTGTTTTAACGCTATTCACCAGTTGCATTTGTTTAACGTTACATTCATAATGAAACACTTTTTGTTTTCTGTAAGAATGAATAGCTGTATAGATGTATAGTAAAATTATTTAACGATTTAAAATTTTCATATTGAAATTTTTAAAATGCTTCTCAATTTTTGTCACGATCAGTTGTATTATATAAATTGTACGCTTTATTTCAATGCATTATTGTAAACTGAATTAAGTATAGATTATACTTATTAAAGAATATTGTTCTTAAATTCTTTAAATTAGTTTTGTTAATCGCGCCAGCCTCCGTGGTGCGAGTGGATAGCGTCTCGGCCTTTCCTCCGGAGGTCCTGTGTTCGAATCCCGGGCAAGCACGGAATTTTCCGTACCCTACATTTAAATCTCCCACGCACAAGCTACAAGCTTATGTGGCGATATCATCAAGAAAAAAAAATCATTTGACTGGTTTTATACTATTATTATTATTATCTGTTTTCGATTGTGAGATAATTTGTTTAACTTCAACTTAATTGTTTCCTATTCTTCGTCTTTCTGAACAGTTTTTAATATCCTAAACAATCCTCCTATTATCAAATTAACTAAATCTGGATACTTTTTCCCTCCCTGCTCCCCTGGACAAGACTAGCAATTAAGCAAAACTCAGTCCGGGTCTTTGCCTCTAACGGACTTCCCTGCCCGTAGGCTGTATGTCTGGTGTGATAGGTCGGCCCGCCGGGTCTAAATCTTTTTTTGTCCCTTGCTTCTAACTTTAATTAGCGGGGTGACCGGATTTAACAATTCCATTTCCAAGCTTCGCCCCCTCCGCCGGGTCTTGGTCTTACTTTTTGTTGCACACTCTAATGGGGAGTGCCCATACAGATATGAGCACCCCCACCGGTCTAGGTCTTTTTTTTCAACCCAGGGGGTCGGGGGTCCCCGTGCTTCCTCACCGACATCCATCCGCGCGAACGCGGACGAGCGCCGGCTCTACAGGAGCTGTCTCTT
>JAAAKQ030097975.1:0-32977 GCA_010016005.3 Zanna intricata
CATACACATCATCCTCATTCATCCTCTGAAGTAATACCTTACGGTAGTTCCGGAGGCTAAACAGATAAAGAGAGTAAGGATTCCAACGTGGGGGTCATATATATAAATCGGGTCAACCGCTGAACTGCTGCAGTGCACAAAACATACATACATACACCCTAAATACATTGCACCCCTTTTTGTGCAGTCGTGTAAAAATAACATTCGGAACAAAATTCGAAGTGAGTTGATTTTTATCCAACAGAGGTCTTCCTTTGGGTCATGAGTCTTTTCAATATTTTACTTAGGTTTTAAAATATTTATTCTTTTTATTTTCTAAATATAAATTCACAATTATTATGTGCTTTAAGTATTATGTGATTTTATAAACTAATTTCGTTACTTATATATAAAAAATTTTATTTTTAATTAGAGGCGCTATAAAAATCATCACGATCTACAAAATCTTCGATATGCTAACTTAAAAAACCTATTAGCCTACTTTCCCTTATATGGTATACTGCATAGCTATGCAGTATGTACACACACACACACACACACACACACACACACACACACACAGAGAAATTTAAAAAATGTAAGATGATGGCTAAAAAGTTTTTATAGGATTATGCAAAAGTATAAACTCTTCTTTTTTTTTTAAATAATATTAAATGGAAACATGATTTTTAGACAAGGCAAGAATGAAAATATCTCTAAGTGAAAACTTCACCAAAAATGAAAAATTCACAATTTTCCATCAAAATATTTGTACAAAATTTTAACACGTTAATGTCCCATCATATTAAGATATTTACTGACAAAATTTGAACAAATTCCGTTTATCTACTTTAAAGATATTTAGCGAAAAGCATTGCAACATACATCGGGAAAAATTTTGTTTTGTGTTCTTAATGTGTTCCTTAGAGTGTGAATCGTTGAGATTTGTCAAAAACCCGGAAGGTTATTTTTATTGTCAAACTCATTCATTCTCTTATATACGAGTACATACGAGCATATAAAGCCTGAAAAGTGAAATGAAAAACAAACCTTCAACATTTAGGGTGAAGAATAGCTGGGAAGGGCCGGATCTAGATTTGACGAGATTTCAGATATCACATATAACAATGTTGAATTAAATGTAATGCTCGTATGTTGAAAAATGTAAGATGCATCCGGAGTCTTATCAAGTATTTCGGACTGCAATTAGCATAAAAATTATTGTAATAACAGTAATAAAGAATTGATAAGTAAATTCAGCATTACATGAAAAAATACACCATGTTTCTGATATTTTATAAAAGTCGAAATTCTACAATCAGATTTATACACAATTATCAGTTATTTATGTTTAATTCATTCAAGTTCAACATGTGTACAGCAGTACTACATTTATTATTTCATAAGAAAACTATAACTCACATAAAGCATTACAACTAAAATACAACAATAATTACTAGTAAGTTGAAATAAATGTACGTAAAGTAAAAAGCAAACTAAAAATTTAATTACTTAAAATAACCTTCATCATACAAAAAAAGAAGATTAAATAATGAAAAGATTAACTTTTTTTACGCATTTAATCATTACAACAAGGTTATTTAATTTTGAATACAAAGATAACAACTGTACTAAAAAATAATTCGCTGTAAAAAAAAAATCTAATAACAATGTTGCTGAACTTTCTTTTAATTTGCTGAAACTTAAAATTTAACTCTTCCTTAAATGATAAATTTCATTCTATTTCTATGAGCTTTTTTATATTTGATTACTAAAAAAAAAAGTTTAAAATGGCTGTAAAATATACAAAGAGTTAATTAAATTAATAATTACATTTTTTGTCAAACTGTTTTTTTCTTTTCTTGAATTTAACCTGGTGATGAAAATCTGCGAAACATGTTTTTTATAGCGATAATATATTTTTAAAAAACACAATATTTTTGAATATAAAATTTTTACAATCAATTTTATTATACTAAAAAGAAAAAAATAGAAAATCAAATACAATTTACTGTTATCTCGATTTTTGCTTAAGTATAATAGTTAAGCTAAAGTCAATTTTTTTTTTTAAGTATAATAACAAAATATTAAAACCATCTGAAATTAAAATGTTTCTGGCTATTTTAAAAGAAAATAGTTTAATTTCCTTCTACGGTAAAAAATGAAAATTATTCCTTCTCTGATAAAGTTCCTCATCTACCGAGAGAAAAAAAAACACATAAAAATTATTATTATTATTCTCGTATAAATATCCGTAAGACTCCAAATATCCCGTCCAGCTTTCTGGATTCGGGGCCCGTAGGTAGCCGCATTTCTTGTTAGCATGTGAACGAGGTGTAATATTGAACAGACTCAGGCCGACCTAAGACGTGTGGTTAATTTAAATCTAATCACCAAAGAACATCGGTATTCACGATCTAGTATTCAAATCCGAATTACCTTTATTAGGATTAGAAACTCAGAATTCTCGGCTTCGAAATCAACTGATCTACGATAACAAATCTTACCACTAGACCAGACACATATAAAAATATAATAATTACGAAAAATAGTACATATAGAAATGGGTTACATATAGAAATATAATAAGAACGGAAAAAAAAAATATATATATATATTACATAAAAATTCACTATCAGAAGACGAAAAACTAAACAAGAGTTCATAAAATTCTATCCCTCATAAGATATAACCCCTCACTGAATATTTGTCTATTTCTTTAAAAATGTACACATATACAATAAATTGTAACTAAAATTGTAATATTATTGAACTTATAGATTTAAAAACTTTGAGAAATTCAAAAATTCGTTTACAGGATTATTTAATCAATATTAAAGTTATATATTGTTAATACAATAGAAAAGTAAAAATAAGTTATGTACGCTGTTTACAATATTTAAGAAATTTAAAATACACGAGATGGTTATTGGGTAATTTACCTTCAGGAAAATTAATATTGCAATTTTGTAATAATTTTTTTAAAGTTTTATCTCTTCTTACACGATTTCTAGTAATATGACAAAACTATTATATTCTTTATAGATCAGTATTGTAAATTACTTTGGCAAAATGAACAATTTTTACATTTTTTCCCTGTTCTTTTTTTTTTTTATAAAAAATAAATGAACCTAAGACTTGTGACCGAGTTAAATAATTGTGAATTCTTGGCTAATTTTTTTTCGAAGAATACTTTTTAAAAGATTCAAGATAAATACCAAGTTCTTCGTAAGTTATCTAGAGGGGAAAAATAAGTATTTTGTATAGTATTAAGAAGGATATTAGGACCAAATTGTAAGGAAAACTATCTTAAGTCTCAGGATGAAGTTTTTTTACAGCCATGCCCTTTTAATTTTTTTATTAACTTTTTAACAGCCAAGGATTATTCTTTTTACTGTCGAGCGGGTATGTCTCGCTCGGTTAAACTTATAAATAGATTTTCTTTACCAAACGATATAAATATTCTACCAAAATCTCAAGTCTTCACGTCCTTAGTACGAATTCAATAAGCAGTGGAGACCCGCAGAAAACCAAAACCCACAGAAAACACTGTTTAAAAAAGGTAATTTATTCAAAACCTTTGTATATAACAGAATATTTAATAATAATTAATCAGGGCCTTTAAATAAAAAAAAAATAAAAAATCATAAATTTAAGATTAAAATATTTGCTTCTGTAATCAAATACGTTACATGAATAAATTTTCCCCTCAAAATAGTATACTAGAAATGTTACGAAACAACTAAAAATAATCCACGAGAGGAAATCGTTTTCTGTTATATACAAGGAAAATTTTAAAAATATATATATGGTGATAAACTTAAAAAAATTTAAACAAAGTAGGTGCAGAAATTTTGAGCTTATAGAATCTATAAAATATTAAATGAAATTTCGTAAAGAAGAGATTTCTACAAAGGCTCAAAATAAAGAAAAAGAAGCAACCGAAAAATTCAGGATAAAGAGCAGTGAAAGATGTAAAAAGTAATAACAGATATACAGGAAAATAACGTAAGGGAAGAGTTAAACGTAATCTATAGATGGGACAAATAAAATATATATATATATAAATTAAATTAAATTATATTATATTAAACAGTAAAGTCTGGTTCAAATCAGATTTTTTAACAAGACGGAGATAACAGTGGTACAAAACGCTTTATAAAATTTTCATATCGATCGGTTAAGCCACTCATGAATCTTATAAACATTTGAATATACCTTATCTATGATGTACTAATTAATTTAAATTATTAATTAATTACTAATTAATTTAAAGCATACTATAAAATTTGCTTATTTCATTATATTATCAAAAAGTAACCTCACAAATATTTATGTAAATGCGATCAATGCATTTGAATAAGGCTGTTTAATTTTAAAACGCAACACTGAAAATTCATGTTTCTCTGCGTCGCTAACAATGGATGGAATTTTTTAACAACTGAAAAAAAAGTGACAGCCTTAAGTAAGATGAAGCTCCGCTTGCCTTCATCCACATTCGAAAATAAACCTAATTGAAATTATTAATAACATGGAAAATTAATAGTATAAAATTAATATAATATAAAATATTCTCAAGTAAATATATGATTACATGTAATGTAACAGTAATTTTATGAAGTAATATTTTCAGGTTGGCAATATAGTAACATTTATTTTTTCTTATCAGTTAGCTACAAAAGGCTACTTTTACTTAAAATATAAATCAAAACGACCTTCAAATAAAACAGAAATCATTAATAATTGACCTTCAAATTGTAAGAAGGATAAATACGTAAATAAATAAAACCTTATCAACAACTTAGTTGCTAATGCAAAAGAACAACTGTCGGTGATGTTTAATTTCCTACTTTATAAACAAAACTTCGAATTATAATAATATACCGATATAATTTATTTAATAAAACACGACTGTACACCTCATTACTAATAAACGTTTATTATCTATTTTAAAAACAAAAAATGTATTCTGTTGATAACACACGATTATTAGAAACGTTACTTAAATAGTGTTCAGGTTATCCATTGTAACTAAAACTGAGAAAAAAAATTTCCGTATTTTACGTCATGTCTACAGGTTTTAACTTATGAATATGCACCTATTTTTTATCGCTGGTTTGTAATAATTTTTTTCAACAAAGTCAATGACTCTTAAATTTTAAAGGTGACGAACCTTTCAACGATATCTGATTGTGTGTGTGTGTGTGTGTGTTCGCGCGCGCGTGTGTTTTGAAAATACATTCTAAACGAATAAATGGTAAAAAAACATTTTATTAAGATGAGAGACAGGGGACGACTCATAACTCGTATTCTAATTTACGGGAACTTGTATTACAAATAGGATGACGAAAGTTTACGCTAAAATAAAATTCTTTTAACCATTGTAAGGATGCTTAGTCAGGATAATTAAGTGAAATAGTCTAATTCTCATACATAACATAAGAAATTATAAAATATATAATTTTAACACTGCAGAAATAAAAAAAGTCATACAACAGAGTTATAATAAATTCCTAGCATCTTATTTATTCTTATAAAAAGGAAAAATAATATTTCATGAAAAAACGTTGCCTAAGATTTCTTTTTTTGGGTGGAGGGTAATTTATGATTAATGTTAATTTTAAAATTATTATTATACGTTTAAATAAAAAAAAAGTCAACAAATTAAAAAAAAATCGGTATTTTTTTATTTTTTTCTGCTTCCCTCCCTCCAAAAACACCTTCCAAGAATTTTGATTCTACGTTAGTATGTTAAATAAAAGAAACTAATTCCACTGAAATGTACAAACAATAAAAAGTTACCTAAGATTTCATTTTTGTTGATGGGGGAGATCAATTATTAAGTTTAATATTATTGAACGTTTAATAAAAGTTTAAATAAACCAAAAAATTTGAAAAATTCAAAAAATAGATTATTTTAAACTTTGATCGACTCCCTCACCCTCAATATTGCCCCAAAGTATTTTTTGGGTCGCTTGCACTACTACTATACCTAGGAAGAAATAAAAAAAAACTTCGTTAAAAGTATGCAATAAATAAAAAACAGCTTGTTTAGATTTTTGGGGAAGGGGAAATTTTGAAGAAAACAATTTTTTTTTTAAATGGCAAGATAAGCACGCATGCATGTACTGAGCATAATATAAAATCGGGTTATGTTTGCAAAATTTAGAGAAAATTGACCCCAATAAACCGAGGTTTTGTAAATCTTGACGTTTCATGACCCTTTAAACCAAAAAAGAAAAAAATTATACCATTAAAGAATTCCGGAAGGATATATGTACATGGGTCTATTTTTAAAGGAATTCCAAAAATATTGAAAATCACTACTGCGCCCGGTCAAATATATTTTTCGTCTGCTCTACCGGACGCAAATCTCAAAAGATTTTAATGAAACTTTGTGAAGTGATGACTTATAAGGAATACAGCTCTATCGATTTTCAAACGAATCTGTTCACAAGAACCGGAGTTAGAGACAGAAAACAGGGTTTTGGGTACATTCTCAGATTTTTGTGTTTTACTGAGCGCAATTTTTAATCTAATTTAATGAAACTGGCTATATAATAGAACCCTATTGATTTTCAAGCATATAGGTTAACAGGAACCCGGAGTTAGAAAAAGAGTACTGTTTTTTTTTTTTTTTTATACGTATTCAAAGTTACCAAACTAAAAACGGAAATCCGCCTTCTGATCCAGTTACTGCGACAGTTTTTTCTTGGTATCTCTAGACTGAATGGACGAATTTTTTTTGCCTTACACCCCTGCACCGAGACCGACAATTAAGTATTGCTCGGTGCAGGGCGTCTCCTTTAACTGTAACGGCCCTCTCCGTCCGCCGGCTGTAAATCCGGTACGGGAGGTCGGCCGCCAGTTGCATCTTCTATATGGACCAATTTGGATGATGAGATATGCCACGATGTTTTTTGAACATGAAGCATTGATACTATTTAATTTTAGTTCAACTGGATTATGGTCTCGTGGATCCTTATCTTAAAATTTTACATAAAGAATGGGTAAATTTTTCACATAATTCCCTTTAAATAAATAATATATTTTCTGATAATATTTGATCCTATGATCCCCATGAAAGGTTGGGAGCATATAGTCATACATTATTTTTTGTCGTTTCTAGTCACAAAGACATATTTTTGCACTAATTAGATGAACCTATTACATTAGTATGTTATCTCGATTATGTATTTAGGGAATTTCATTCAGGGATGGGAACTAATAAGCCTATTTTTTTTTTCTCAGTGAAATTTTGCTTAAATATCTTCAGACTGGATTAACCGTTTTTTTAAGAAATTCTGTATCATTACTTCTGAATTCGGTTCACCGGTATATTTAATTATATTCTAATCGGTCAAATGAGTATATGAGTGTGAGAGAGATATGGTCACCGTAGATCACATATCTCAAAATTTTTTAGTCTTATTCAAACCTCCATAAAGAGATGAGGAGAAAAAAAAACTTTTTCAAATTATACTCACATTTTTAGTTACTTTTAAAAAGTTTTAAAACACATTTTTAATACTTTGTAATACTTTTCTAAAATTAAAATTATTGATTACTTAAAAGTAAAGACTATTTGCGTAGTCAATAAACTAGGAATAATATTTTTCCGATCAACACTCGTTTATATCTTACGGTATTTCGTAAAAGGACAAAGTAATGAACATTCAACTCCTTTCCGACTTTTTGATAGTCTACAGGGAACAGATAAAAAACACTCAATTAAAAAACTTAATAGAAAACAATAATTTTTAATAAAATTTATTATGGATTATAGGCTTATTAAAGTTATAGTCGCAATTTTATAATTTTTATATCTTAAAATTTAAGTAAATTTATGTCATTTATACATAATAAAAGTTAAAAACAATCTTGCAAATAAAACTTAAAAAGAATATTTATATATAAATTTTACAACGAATTAAATGGGAAACAATTTCACTGCTATAAAAGAAAATTAAATCTCTGTTGTTTCTTCAACTTTTAAACACTTCATACACAATTCGACATAAAAATTTTTAACTTACGTGAAAAAGAGAAATTCTACAATATTCTATTTATTAATAATTTTTATTATTTTATTTAATAAATTTGTTAAAAAAAACTGAAACTAAAAGTAATTTAACTTTAAAGTATTCAACCTTAAGCAAAATAACGTATTAATTACGTCTAGGTTTTAAACTAATAAAAGCTTAAGGAAAACGTTTGCAAACACACTTTTTATGCGTTATAATATAAATTACAGAATAATTTCTAAATTAAAATTGATTTATTTATTTTGTTATGAAAGAGGGCTAATTTTTCTCTGAGCTAATGATTAACTGCTACGATCATTAGCCCAGAGAAAATTGTTAGAATATGAAAGAAAAGATGCCAAGGCCTGATCGGGAATCTATATAAGTTTTTAGTGAAAAAAAAAAAGTTATGTAAAACAAAATAATCTAACGAACAATTAAAACGTATTAGTTTGAATCCTGGTTAGGCTTCTAGGAAATTTTTTATCAATATAAATCTTTTACTATTACATTATATCGCACAAAAAGCTTTAATTTCATGTGGTCAATAATCAATTTAAAACCAAAAACCGCATTCAGCTTAAACATACATTTAAATGAAATGATTTCTTTATTTAAATAATGAAACGGAACAAACTTCATGACATGTTCTTCAAATAAAAATAAAGAAAAAGTTTCATATAATCATGTGTTTGAAAACGCTTAGTTTTCGAGACAGAGTTTACGAAAAATTAGTTACGATTTTTGCTTCAAAAGTAATATCAAGTCAAACTAAAAATTCTTGTAACTAAAATGAAGGAATAAATTTGATTGTTTCATACGAACTTGTGCGTAAACAAACAGTTGTGCGTAAACACTAAAATAAAAAAAGCTAACATTTTCGGATTTTGATTCTTTTAATAAGGAATCTTTCTTGAAATTCCAGAGTGCAGCTAATATACTTCTATTACAGTACCTGTAAACAAAACCTGACAGAATACGTTTTTTAAAAATGAAAAGACACGATTAGAAAGCGAGACTAAAGGATAGTGATTTTCTTCAATCTTGTAAGCATATAAAAAATGTTTAAATGTACTACACAAATTTCAATTACTGATCACGGTGTTACAGTAATGCCAACTTACAAAATAAACCTTTTTAAATCATTTTTCAAAAATATTTCTAAATATGGAATTTTCATCATATATCTTCCTTATATATTAAAAAAATTGGGTTGAAAACCTATTTCCAGTCCGTGTGAGCGTTCTACTGGACGGATCGGGCTAATCTGCTCGTAATGACCTAACTTCAAACAACATCAGAGGCTACATATGAAATTAACCCACATCAAACCATAAATTTGAATCTTTTATAAGAATTCCTAAAAAATACTAATTTATGACTTAACTGAGAAACTTTCCGAGGTTATTATTCACAGCAAAATTACTTCGAAGTTCTATCGATGCTTGACATATCTGCAGGCAATTCCAAGTAGAATAAATAAGATCAACCTGATCCATCCAGTAGAAAGTCTGGACGAAAAGGAAATAGGTTTTGAGCATATGCGTATGAAAAGAAAGTGAAAAACAAGGTGGTTGGAGGATGAGATATGTTGTAAATGGTTCAGTTGGATTTAATTACTTAGATTTTCTCAGAATTAATTTTTCAACAACTTTTATTTGTTTCTGTAGATTTAATGAAGTTATTTTACGCCAAACCTAAAAAAATCGTGTTTCTTGACACCAATTTTCTGTGCTATACCATAATTTTTTCAAAATTTATTAGTTACACTTTCGGGAAATCTTTTATTCAATAGTTCAATAGTTTTCATAAGAAAGCTACCTATTGTAATGGGTAAACTTTCCATTTCCGGAAAATTTCGACGTATGTTTGCGTTTCGCATCCCTCAGACCCCAAAACCACTGTCAGTTCAAAAGTTTATATATATATTTCACTTACTTGTGGGCTAGATAATCGCCATACTTTTGCGCCAATCACTTTCAAATTGATACATAAAATGTAACGACAAAAAAATTTCGGTCGAGTTCGTTAGTGGGAAAAATCGGATCATGCGGGTGAAAATGAAAAAAGGCTTTTTCGAAAAAAGGAAATATTTCTATAACTTTCTTATTAAGGAAAATATCGAATTCGTTTCAAGTTCCTACTATTCTTTGGATAAGGACTTAAAACATAAGTAAAGAAAGTTTTTTGATATCATCGACCATTGGCCCAGGGGGTGGAAAAATGGAGTTTTGAAGACAAAAAAAATCATACCTCCCTTAATAGGCGCAAATTAAGTCGGTTTAAACTGGTCCTTAGTCCTCTAAACATTACCTAAAACTTTTGTGTGAAACAATTTTTGATATGACTAACCCTTACGTTAAGGGATGACCAAAATGTTGCTGGAATTGTAAGATCGGGCTTGTCTTATGCTAAACATGTGAAATATTTTTCCACATGCAACCATTGTCGTATTGAGTAAATTTGAAGTTTTTCTTAACTTTAAGATGGAGATCTTTTTTATCGCCTACTTAACACCGGTGAAATCTACCTCCACCTTTCGGCGTGCCGAAAGGGATTTTTTTTTTTCATGTCAAAAACCATAAAATTTACTCCTTAGTATGGTCAAAGAATTTCAGTATGGCCTCATTTTACACTTAGAGCAGAAATTTTTCGTACCTTAACCAAAAAACAAAACGTTTATCGACTCAGTTTTTATATAAAAATTTTTCTTCACTATCACTTGCAGAACTTGGAGTGAAATTCTTTCCTTTTTTAGTCAGACTGAATAAAAAATGTTGATAGAAAACAAAACAGAAGAACATTAGTAATAATTTTAATATAATATGAATTAACTATGATCGGTCAGTTTATATAGCATATCTGTTGCACTGATTAGCTTTACCCTCATTACTGCAGATAAAAAACAATCTTAATGGTTCTAGATATTTAATGATTAAAAGGATGAAACGAAATATACCAATTAGAAAAAAATAACAGTTTTATTACAGGTTAAATTGTATATATTAGTTTTAAAGTAATTTTTTCGTTAAAAATAAACTGACTAGTTTAAATTAATCACAAATAAACTGCCAAATATTCGCGTTTATACAACAGGGGCTTACAAAAATTAGAGCAAACAATAATTTGTTTAGCATTATAATACCCTAATGCGTAAAAAAGAAGTGTAATTAGTGCTATAACACAACCTTGACACTATTATTAATAAACTAAAAATAATTAATTTTACATCTATTATTATTATTATTATTATATGTAGTAGTAATATATTTCATTAGTAACAGATAACGCTATGAACTAATTTACGAAATAAATTACAAAGAGATTAGCGACACAAAATACTATTAAGACCAACTAAATTCTTCCATTTATTAATGAATCATTATCAATATTTAACGTGGGATTAATAGTGACAATATTGTTTGTATTTGTTTCATGTAAGGTCAAACAAATTAAGACTAGTATGTATATAGTTACCTGACAAATATTATAAATAACAACAATGACTTAACGAATAACTTATTATTTATTTACTTTTTGTTTCATTACAAAATTGTATTAATAATTGTTTATTACGTAGCCTACGAGAAAATTTACTGTATTACAGATTAAAAACTGTTTATGCTCAAGTCCCACACCTACAAAAGTGGTTGTTATATTATTATGACAATATTTAATTCACTATTAGCAGATAAAATAACTAATATCGGATAATCAAAGAATATTTTTGGTCTTCGTTCTGTATTATCATAATCACTATGACACATGCGTAGAGTGTTAGTACGCTTTATGGGAATTCAGATCAGACGTCTATATAGGTATTATTTTTTATTATTATTACATACGATTACGCTGACTTCTAACCGGGTAGAGGCCCGTCATATCTTCTCCAGTCACAGACCAAAATTATTTTTCTGTTATTAAAATCCAAGGCTGCTAAAATAGACTAACAATCAAATACTAACAATTTTAATTCCTTATTCATTAAAAAAAAAATTAAATTTCATTCTTTGTTAAACTCTGAAGTTCTTATATAGCTAATAAATTTTTATTAATTCGAAGGCTACAGGCATTTTATGATAGTGTGGTGAAGAAACCTATCTGTATATTATTTCACTGGCTCATCATGTCAAATCTTTTTCATAATTGAACCCAATAATAATATTGTGGTCAAAGTCAGTAACGAGGAGCCGTTAGTGTTAATATAACTGATAAAGTCGGACCTCGGACTGTTTACCTTCTGCACTTGATAAAAGCCAATATGTCATGCCAATAGATTTTTAAGTAAAAAAAAACACATTTATATAATTTGAAACATGTTTTACTGTACAAAATTACAGAGTTATTCAAAAAGAACCTCACAACGTTAAAAGTACTTAACAATTTATTTAGATAACTTACAGATTCGGTTGAGATCTCATTTCATAAAAAAAAACATACATTAAGCTTGGACTCGCGTAGATCATTAGTACCGAATTCGGACACTAGCGCTATCACCAGTGTTGTTACAAAAGGGATACATTTACCGATACGGAACGTTCTAGCTGGGTGTTTTGGTTTTACGATTTGCAGTCAGCAACTGCAGTTCAACGTAATTTTCGTAGAATATGGCGGGGAGCTTCCTAGTAGGCATACAGTTTACTCATGGTACGAAACCTTCGTTGAGATAGGTTGTTATCCTAAACATACAAAATCACCAGGACGTTCATGCATTCCTGAAACTGCGGTAGGACAATTCAGAGAAAGCTTTGCTAATCTGAGATAATCAACGACGTGCGATATGTGAGAATGGCATTCCACAAAAGACTGTTTGGCGCGTATTACGTAAACGACTGCACTTGAAGCCATTCAAATTAACCATGGTTCAACATATTACATATAACGACAAAGTTGCTTGGCTGCAGTTTTGCGTGAATCTGGTTATTGATATTTACTGATGTCTCAATGATGTTTGTCACCTTGTTACTGATGTGTAATATCAATGACAAGGTGAACACCCATGCTGCCAAATATGGGGCAGCGAAAACCCTCATGAAACTTTGCAGCACAGTCGTGATAGCCCTAAGATCAATGATTTTTTTTGTGCTCTAAGTAAAAAAAGACTGTACGGCCAGTTCTTCTTCTAGCAGTCAACCGTAAACGGTTTCGTATAGCTGGAAATGCTTCAAAATTTTCTTAATTCCAAAGTTAGACGTTGATGACCAAGTTGGACGCCATTATTATCAGCAAGATGGAGCACCACCTCACTACCTCCTAAGTCCGGAATTTTCTTGATACTTTATTATCAAGGATTGGTCGAAAAGGTCCAATTACATGGCCATATCGCACCCCAGATTTGATCCCGCTAGACCTTTTCTTGAGAGGGCTTCATTAAAAATCTGGTTTTGTGTAGCCTTTGTGTGCTGATCCTGTTGAGCTAAAACTTCGAATTAACGCCGCAGCTGTAGAGTTAACGCCGGACTTGCTGGCTACAATCTGGAATAAAATCAACTTCAGACGAGATTACGCATTATAAATGGCAGCCATTATGAACCAAACTGAAAGTAGGGTGACAAACCTAATGAGTTTTTTTACGAAATAAGACCTCGACCTCATCTGAAAGTAACCGCGAAAAATTTTTATATGTATGAAGTCTTTTTGAATCACTCCGTATATTAAATTTATTTTTGACTTTAAAATATAATTATTTTTTAAGAACCTTAACAGGTTTCAATAAATATTCGTTTTCCGGCCTAGGAAAAAAAGAGGTTGAAAAAGACATAGATGATTTATTTTCTTCAAATTAGCATACATTTAGCGTTATCAGCAAGACAAAAATGATTAGTCTGATATGTAGTTGGTAAAAATCGGTGCAGCCATTCTGAGATTTAAAAAGCACAAATAAAGAAATAATTACCCTCAAGCTATTATGTGCTCCCCCCCCCCAATTTGAATCATTAAACTTCTTAGACTATTCATCTTAAATTGAAAGAGTTCAGATGAAATCACTACTTCAGTTTATGATTTCTTTGTACGATCATTTATTATTATTTAATTTATTCTATTGCTCCCATTATAACTTTATTCATATAAATTAAACGGAATTGTTTTAATGAGAAATTAAGTTGTGTTATCTGATAAATTTTTAGAAATTTTCAAGACACTGGCGATTTGTATCGGATTAAACTGGTTTTGTTTCTTAAACGAGATTTAAAAAATTTTGTTTAAAAAAACAAAATTTCGCGTTCCATAAAACTTAGCCCTTATAAACGGCGTTTCTCAGCAATTGTTATTTTTTGTTATTCAAATACAGTAATAAAGATTCCAATAATCCAGAGAATCTTAGCTTACACTCAGTACTAGGTCAAAAAATTAATCAAAGCGACTCCAAAAAAATCCTTGATAATAACTAAAAAGATGATCAATTCTTCTTTAAATTTTTATCACTTCAAGTCGGTCACAATAAGGATGAGTAAATTATTGTGTCATTTGTTTTTCATTTGGCCCGACTCCTAAAAGTTAAAATTTAAAGATTTGAAAAATTATTTTTTAATCAATTTTTTAAAATTTTGTATTCGGTTTTATTTATTTTTTTATTATAATTTTATTGTAATCTCAACTATTTTCGTTCAGTCTCCGGAAAAAAGTCCCATTAATTAACAAAAAAAATAAATTATATATATATATAAAATAAAATGTATCTGTGAAAACGAGATAAACCCCAACTAAAAATAAATGTACATTTTGTTTGAATTTAAATCAGGATACTCTACAGCAAAATAAAATTGTAATGAAAATTAATATTTCAAAAATTAAAAAAAAAGTTAACATTAATCCATCGATTACTGGATTAAAATAAGGTTATAAATGATGAATAGGATTCTTTAAAATTTGAGAGAACATTCAATTTATACAAATTTTCATCACTTTAAGACATTTTTTATGATTCTTTTTTAATCGATTGTACAATCGATGTAAAAAAATTGAAGATAACGCTATGTATTTTTTCTTTTACGGATTACTAAATACAAAACCGGACAAGTCCTTTACGATTTTTATTTATCTGAATAAAATTCATAAAAAAGTATATACTTTTTTTATTATGAATTGTGATATCTTTCAGATGCATATGAAAATAAATAATAACTATATTAACTTTCATTTATATTTAATTTGATTACTGATGAATTTTGATTTAGAAAAAATGGAGGCAGGCACAATATACCAGATTTAAGAAAATTTTACTTCCATGTACCCATTCTTACTCGAAAAATTGAGAAATATGGTTTATGCATTTTTTTTTTGTGAAAATCAGTTTTAATTCTGGAAATATATAACCATAAACAAAAATACTTCAAGATGTTATTATTCGGTGGCCTCATAAATTTAATAATTTTTTCGTTAGTAGTAATTTTTTTCCTTTCTTGAACTCAACGTTGGGTAACGTAAAGAATATAAAACGTAACATAAACATAATAAGCAATTTTTGGATAAAAATTTTAACGACAAGGAATAAATATTAGCACTTATTCTACGTTGATTACAAGCGTTGTTTGTGGATGTAACTTACTACATATATTTTAACTCGTATATTGGAAACTACAGTAAAGTTGTCTGAAGGTTTTTTTGTTTACCCAAGGATGACTGACTGCAATGCTTACTATAAACACCTGGTGTGACCTCGGCCCTCGTCCTCGGCAAACGAAAGAAGTTTGACCTTCTTTACAGACAGTCAGTTGAGGTAAAGGTAAAAACGACCGCGACAAACGACCCCCAAAACGTTTTACTTCAATTAAAAAATAATTGAACAAAACTTTCACTAAATAGGAATAAAGTTATATGGAAGAACTTTATGCTTTTGGTAGTTAAAAAAATAATAATTTTTCAGAAAAGAACTTTTTTATGAGTTTATAATCTATTTAATAAATTTAAAAGTTACTTAATGTTATATATAACTGTATATTTAAAATATAATTCTAACAACAACATTTTTATTAAAGTAAGGCTCTTTCTTTATTCATTAAATAGTAATCTATTTACGTGTTAAAAATTTAATACTATATAAAAGTTCTGCCGTGTAACATGAAACTCTCGAAGGAAAAACTATTACATCATAGGATTTCTTTAAATATTATAGTACAAATTTAGAAGAAATCTTAAATAATTCTTTCAAAATCAATAAAGTATTTATTTTATTTATTTGAACCTAAAACTCGTAAGTCATTTATTTTTTTGACGATTAATTCACCGTATCCGTTTGACGCTTGCGCATGGGAATATAAATGGAACTTGTGATCAAAAATCGCTTAGTAAAATTTTAAGCTGCATATCTCATCACGTGCACAATAATAATATGCATTAGATTATTAATTAATTTAAAATCCGTTTAAAAATTAATTTATAATAATATTTTAAAAAGAGATGAGTCGTGTTTTTTTCCAGTTTTAAAACGTTTTCAAAGGTAATAAAGACAAAAAAAAATTAAATCGTCCTAAAACAAATGATAATTGTGTTTTGAATTTTACAAAACTTATTCTATGTGTTTTTTTCCCATTTATTTTACCATTCTCAAACAATCAATACAAAATTATTGATCTAAAAAAATTGTAACTGACTTCTAAAAGCTTCACCAAGAAAATTAAAAAAAAAAACCTGCCAACATAGCTGTCAGAGTCTGAGAAACTAATAATTCAAAATAAGGTTTCTTGGGCGATTTCCCTTACAATTGTTTTCATTTAAACGACCGTTAAAAGAAAATAGATATGTAAGTGCAACGTTTTCTGCTAATAAGGTGTTTTTTCTAAATCATTTTTGTACAAAGTAGAAAATTAAATTTCGAAAATTTCCCTCGACTCCCATAGAAAAAATTTGCACAAAATTTTATCACAAAAAATGCACCAGATGCAGATATCTACTAATCAAGTTAAAAAAAAAGAGGTCCCAGAGAGGGTATTTAGGCATTTATTATTCATTTAAGATATTTATTGTTCTTAAAACCTAAAAAAAAAAGTATTTTTCGTAATGGAATTTTTCTGTTTTACGTTGGAGAGATACAGTTCTGAGATCTGTTTTATTCGATTTTCATGTCAAAAAACATAAGAAACCATCAACTTTACTCCTTAAATAACGCCTTAAAAATTTTATTATAACTTCATTTCACCGCAGGAAACGAAATCAGAAAGAAAGTTTTCGCTATCCGCAACCCGATAACAAAGCGTTTTCGAACATACGTTTGTATGAACTTTTTTTATTTCAAACTGTAAAATCAATTTCAAAGGTATTTCCCTTTTCTCCTGAATCACTCTGTGTGTGTGTGTGTGTGTGTGCGCGCGCGCGCGTATTTTACGATCTGTTAATTTCAGTTTTTTTTTAAATCCTCACCAGATTAAAACCATTAAAAACTAACCACCCTTAATTTGATGACAATTTAAAAAAAATTAAATTTAAACAAAAATTCAATATTATCTGGTTTAAATTTTAGTATACATTTTTGAAAACGGTCGATCTCATTCAAGTTTATTTTGTTTTGATTTTTTTATTTTCACTACTACTTCAAATAAAGGTATAAAATCAACCTCCTTATGAAAAAAAATTCTTTGTAAGAAACGTAGACGAGAGAAAACTGCATAATGATGAAAGTAAGAAAAGGAATGCAAAAAGATTGTTACCGATTTATACCTAAGCTTGTCTTGTATACGGAAATATATTTTTTTTACATTCAGTATTCCAAGAAATTTCGAGTAAGAATACTTTGAATAATACAGTGAATTTAACTCTCTTCATTTTTTTTAAATATTGTTACTAATACTATAAGAATATTAAATTAAGGAATGAATTAAGAAATGACGACCAATAACTTATAAATATCTTTACGCGGACGTGTAAATTTTGGTCTGATTTATCAGAAAGAAACTTACAGCACTAAAGTTCGGTTAATAGGACCACTTTTTAATTAGAGCAGTTTTTTAAATACAGAAACAGGTATAATTCATATAAAATTGCGCCGATTTAACGATCCAAATTGTCACTTATAAAGCCCACAAGTTCGTACGTTACTTTATTTTCCTCGTAAAATAACACAATTTTATTAGTGATGTAAGTCTTTTAACCTTTGCTTAAACGCTCAAGGGAGGGAGATATCTTCTCCTTAGTCACTAGGAGTTAGATTTTATTCGTAAAATTATTTCAAGTTGTTGACGAAGTAATCCTAAAGCTTAATCAGAACTGAACGAAGTTGATAAAGACGAACCCGAAATCAAATAATTTTTATAAAAGATGCAAAAAATTAATTGACGGACTTGAGCAGTATTTTTTATGCAACAAAGTAATGAAAGAATCCCGCTAGCAGAACTGCGAGTCTGTGCCAGATTTATGTCGAACGCCAGGAAATAAAAATGAACGAAAGAGCAATATGGAAGAATTTTTTTTCAAGTTTAACTAAGTAAGACAATAAAACACAAATTTTTATATTTTACTGTCCGTAAAAATATTATTTTGACTTGTACCTATTAATAAGCTATTTTTATTAATGGTGTAAGACAACAAAAAAATTCAATTATTTTTAAATTTAATAATGTTGTTTATGAGAATTTAAAACTGTATTATAAATAAAATTATGAATAATACGGTGCTAGATCGTGTTTGAATTAGAATATACTGTATTTGTGCAATCTCCTAATTTTTCGCTAATATCCCTTTCCCGATCCTGAAGTGGTTCGATTATCCAGAATCCACTGTCTTCTTTCTTTTATAATCATAAAAAAATAAATACTTCTTCATAATTTCTTAAAATGCAAAATATATTAATGTTAAATCGCTCAAAAATGTTTATGATTTTTACAACATTTTTAATATTGGTGCTACTAATCCTATTGTAATTTTTTTAAAGAAATTTTTAACAACAATTTTCTTTAGATTCATGCAAATAAAAAAATCATTATTTTAAAAGAGATTATTGGTTAAAACAGATTTCGTGTAGAAACGTTATTAGTAGTACAATTTAGTAAAACGTAAATAGATTAATAATAAATTTTCCATACTGCTAAGGTTAAAAACACACTTGAATTAGAAGTCGTGCCCGAAAAGGACATTTTTTTTTTTTTTGTTAAACCATTCCATGTAATGTTTAAAATATCAGGCAAACAATTAAACAATTTACAACGCTAACAAAACTGATAATATACACTTAAATTGTCAATTAGAGTACTTCTGTTAAGTTACAACAGTCATTTCTATTTTTCGATAGAGACACTACAGATAATCAATTTATAGGATTAAAAAAATAATCTATTTAATTACTTTACAGCATATGAGATATAGAAAAAAAACTTGAAATTATGTTACGGGGACATAAATTACAAAGTCTTATCGATGGGTAATGTAAAATAACTTTAATATTTCCAAGATAATAAATAAATATCTTAAAGAAAAGTAATTATGAGTTTCATTAACCATTATAATTGTCGTTTTGATATAAAAATAACGGTTAAAAATGTTAATATATTACATAACTACGGCGTCAACGTAGTTACTGTTAATTTTTGTAAAATAAAATAACAAATAAGTATTACAAAAAATTTGCGAGTTTTAAAAAAATGTAAGGTATGTAAATAAGGATATACTTTATTACACGCAAGCGACTTGCCCAACCCTGTACGTATATCTCCAAAATACTATTACTAAAGATAAAAGATAATATTGTAAATATACAAATATTAATCGCACTTTTTATTGGATTGAAATGTCAATTTCTATCATTATAATCTTTGATAGTCGGGGTTTTATTAATGACATTTTATCAGAAATATTCGGTTTAAGGTTTTTTTTTTCTTTCTTTTTTTAACGACGAACACGCTGTGCAGGGTCTTCGCAGGGTGTGTAGGGCTCGATGCCAAAACGCTAGCCGTCCTGACGTAGCATACAGCTAATTGGGCACTGGACTTGGAGCCGTAGCGGCCATGAAACAGTGTTGCTCCCACCCTCTACCGACTAAACCTCCCCCCGCCGTTTTCCAGCGGCGACTGGAACAGCCTTTCGGCATCTCATTAGTCAGCTCTGAGTGTCGTGACAGCAGATTAACCTAACCTTTTGCCCTTCTCGCTTGGGCTCCTGTAGAGGAGCCCCCGTTCGAGGTCCTCCTGAGCTCATTGAGGCACGTCGACTCCCCGCTTGTGAAGTACCGACGCGTCCCTCCTCAAGGAGACTACCCGTCCCGCCCTACTAGCGCATTGAAAAATGCACGAGTGCCCCTCCCCCACCCGCTCGCGACCTCTCAAACCAAGAGGGGCCCGAGTGCTTCATCAGAGTGCCCCAACCCAGTTCACTCTTGCTTGTGTCCTGGGCCAAAGCATCCTCAGCAAACAGGCTGCCTCCTTTGCCCTATACGGTCGCCACGATTCGCTGGTTTTTTTTTTTTTTTTTTTTCCCCCCATTTCGCCGTTACACACTCTGAACCTAATCCTAACTAAAACTATTTCCTCCCACTCTTCAAACCTAACCTAAAGACTAATCTACCTTACGCATAGAACCCTCTCTCTCTCTCTCTCTCTATATATATATATATATATATATATATATAGTCGGGTGCCCACATATTCGCTTCTCGTGTCTTGGTGTTAAGAATTCTAGTCGCCAGAGAGTAGACTTCGTTCCATTGTTGGCTCCCCCGGAGCATGTGCTACACAATGTTGTCAGCTGTAAGTTGGTGGAGGCCCAGGAGTCTCCTGGTCCCCTCCCACTCTGACAGTAGAAAAACACATGCTCCGATGAGTCTTCTGCCCCACAGTAGTAGAAATTAGGGTTCTCTAGTCGTCGGAACCTGAAAAAGTAAGCCCCGAATCCCCCGTGACCCGAAAGGAGCTGGGTGAGGTGGTAATTGACCTCCCCAGACTTCCTCCGGCTCTATCCTAGGGTTGAGCCTACGAGTGCAGGCACCTTTTTCCGATGTCTCCCAGGCATTCTGCCACTCCTGTAGAAGCTGTTGTCTGGCAACTGTCTTGAGGACGCCCTCGTGCTTCCTCTTAAGCTCGAGAACTCGATGATTTATCCGAGGGACACCTACGATCACCTCGATTGGTTCCACAGACACAGTCCGGTATGCTGACGCTATTCTGAGAGCCGCTCTTCGCTGTATTGAGGTGAAGAGGCGTTCATTACGATTTACCTCTAAAGCTTCGTACCATACTGGAACTGCATACATCATGATCGACGTGGCGACCGATAGTAGCAGCCGCCCCTCCTACTCGCCCTTGGTCCATCCTTGCTGTTCATGATTCGCCCCAAGTCGGCCAGCATCTGCTCCGCTCTTTCAGATGTTCTTCTTATGCGAGTAGCTGACCCCCTTGACCGCTCTAGCCAGAATCCAAGGTATTTGACTTCCCTGTGGTCTGTGACGATGTGCCCATCGACCCTAACACGTATTAGCCGGAGTCTCTGTTTGCCTACCATGCCAGCATGGCTGTCTTCTTTGGAGCCAGGGTTAATTGGTGGTCACAGAGCCAGTCACTCACCATCTGTACTGCAACATTGGCGGTGTCTTCAACTTTTTCTTCTATTTGTCCAGACACCAACAGGTCCAGGTCATCCGCGTACGCGACCGGCTGTACATTTTCTGGAAATTCGATCATCAGCAAGCCGTTGTACGTGATGTTCCACAGTAATGGACCCAGTACCGAGCCCTGCGGCACCCCTCCGTACATGTTGAACTCCATAGGACCCTCCTCAGAGTCAGCAATGAGTAGTCATGAATCGTTGCCAGGAGGTAATCACTCACGCTCCTGGCACGTACTTTTTCAATAATGAACTTCCAGGGTACGCTATTGAAAGCGTTCTGGTCATCCAAGAGGATCACCAACGGGATTCTCCTACTGCGCCTGGTGCCCGCCGTCGTTTTGCTGGTATGCCTTCCCCCAGGGGTCAGAGTCCAGTTCGTCGACCAGTTCCTTCCAGGCATTTCGCTTGGAGGATTTGATCTACTCGCGAAGTTTCCTCTTGGCTAGCCGATAGTCACTGGCTATCTGTTCAGGCGTGTCTCCGCCTCCTCTTCTTGCTTGTAGAAGCATCCTCCTCTTCCTCTGTGCTTCCTGTCGCAAGACGGCTATCTCCTGAGACCACCAGTAGACAGACCGTCTTCTTTCTCTTGTAGTTCTGGACTTTAACCAGCACCTCTCCTCAAGGGCGGCCATCAAACGTTCCGGGCTGGGGATTGCACAGGTCCAACCTCCTCTCCGACGTGGTCAACTACGCGCAGGGCGACTTCTGCACTAGGCTTCCACAACGATGGCCTCTTGCGCCTCGGCCTAGCTGCATCCACCTGGAAGGTGATGGCAAGATGGTCACTGCTAAACTCTTCTTCCAGGATCTACCACGCAGTAACCCTGTCAGCAAACATCTCGGTGGTAGCGGTGATAGCGAGTACTGATCTTTCCCCTCTGTCGACAAACGTTGGGAGTCGTGGCGTGTTAATGACCATTAGTCCCAACGACGACATGGTGGAAGCCATGTCCACCAACTGTATCCCCGAACTGTGGAGAGCAGTCCTCCAATTCCTGACACTCCGCATTCAGGTCGCCGGTAAGTATCACCGGTTTCCTGAGGCCGCGGACTGTGTCCTCCAAATCCCGTAGTTTTTCCAAAAAGTCCTAGAAGGCACAGTTCGGGGAGATGTATATTGATATGATAACAAAGCTTGATAACTCCACTGTGACATATCCTTTCCTGCTAACAGAGTTCATGGCGAGATCGCCCCTCACAACGCCGATCGCCGCATCCCCGTCCATATCCATCAGCCAGGGGCCAGAAGAGATTAGCCTCTGGTTGGGCTCAGAGGCGAGGATGAAGTCCACACCATTGCCGTACTCCAAGCGAGATCCTGGGCTACAGTGCACCTGTTCATGTTAAGTTGTAGGAACTTGGCCATTAGTTCCTACAAGCCTTACTGCCCGTCCTGTGGGCCTGCCCGCAGTCCAGGCACTTGGTGGGTGCGGTGCAGTCCAGTCTCTTGTGTCCTGACGTACCACAATTATAGTAGCATCGGCCAGACCTGTCCGGTCCCTTGCAAGATGAGGCTACATGGCCATTACCCCAACAACGATAGCACGATTGGTCTTGCTGGCGCACCTCCACCCGGCACGACTGCCATCCAACTAGTAGCCTGCCAGAGGAGACGAGATGGTGTCCCTCCTTGGCTGGCAGGACTACCGTAGCATTTTGTGTGGCTCCGCAAGCCGGCCGGATGGACTTGACCACCGCCATTCTCTCCAACCTTTTTTCGTAAGATTGGAGAGACGTGGTCTCCAACCTTTTTTGGTACTGCCTGCAGTACCTCTTCTTTTACATGCAGTACCTCTACGTTTTTTCCATGTACAATCTCTTTTCTTGCTGGTCTTCCTCGATCCGCCATCCGTACTTCAGGTGCGGCAACCGACATTTTTTTTCCTTTAAGCTCTTTACGTTTTTCTCCCCGTCCTTCATCTTTACTTCGACGGTATCATCCCAACGCTTTTTCACGGAGATGATACTTTCCGCCATTTCACTACCCACCGTTGTTTTTACCTTCCGCAGCAGGTCCGCATAAGATACTCCCTGCTGCTTCAGAACTATGGTAGAGCCATTGGAACAAATACCGTCACTTCTCTTTTGTGTTTCCTCGCCCAAATCTACAGAGATTTGACATGACGCTGTATGAGATACAGACATGACGCTGAAAGCCCTGTGGCTTTCAGCGTCATGTCTGCTAGCTGGGGTTGTAGCACCACTACCGTCAGCTCCCCCACATCAGTTTCCACGATCTCATCTAGCCCTTGCTGAAGTTGGCTTAGGTGGTCAGGTCCTTCACCCCGAACGAATACTGCAAATCTATCAACCACGGACTGCTGTGTTTTGGCCGGTCCAAGGACAGCCACACCAGCGACCTCTTTCACTGATGTACCGGGTTCAGGCACCGTTAACTCATCAACTCAGGTAACAAGTCCTGGGGCCGTGGCACGCAACTGGCTGCGCAGCCGTGCAGTCTTCTGGTGTGTATCAATCACAAACACCTTTCCTTGCTTGTTCTGGGGGGATGGCAATCCTGACACCTTCTTCGTTTGCTCAAAGTCCATCAGAGGCCATTTTTTCCCCATCAGGTTTTTTATTTCTTCATCATATCCCGTCTGTAGTGTCTGAATAACGTCCAGCCGCTTGCACTCAGCCGTCTGTGTCCAAATTTCCTTGGTATCAGTCTGTTTATTATTTCCGGTACTGGCGTCAGATGCTATTTTGTCTCCGGAGTCGATTACGTACTGGCACTTCTTAACTCCTCCTGCCAGTACGGCAATCTCTCCGTGATAGCTTTTATTGGTCTTTTAGGCTTGTTCTTAGAACAAGCCTCCAACAGTTTGGTTGTCGTTTGGATCCTCAAGAGGATCTACTTTATGTTTCTTGTCTGCTTTAACTTTATCTACCTTCTCTTCTTTGTCTTTTTTGTATTTTATGCTTACATCAGAGCCACTGCTGGTCATTCTCCTACGCTTCTTACGGTTAGCAGCGATCTCTGTGTGTTCATCAGGAGTGAGGTCTCGTTTCACAGCCTGTAATTGCTCTGAGCTGTTTTTAGATTGCTCCAGCTCCTTGTGCACGTTTGCTATTAATTTAGCAGACTCCTCGGCGCTAGGTGTAGGCTCTGCGTCCAACATATTGTATCTGGCAGGTCAAACAACAAAGTGGAAAAAAAATTTTTTTTCCACTTTGAAAAAAAAATTTTTTGAAAAAAAAAGGGGGGGTTAACCCCTACAGGGTTCGGGGGCATTGGGCCCCGATCAAAAGTTGTAGGGGAAACTAACTGCGTTTCCCGTCAGGAGATCGGACTTAGATGATTTTCAAGTCCAGCAAATCGAATTCAAATCTCACGGTGGATTTAAATTGCCGCCTGGCCGGGCACAGAGAATAAAATTTGTATCTTAGAAACTAACGCAGTTGATTATACACAAGGTTGGCAAAAGCCGCGTATACAGCAGAAGCTCTTGCCTCGTGGCTAACAATAGGTTAACCACGTGCTCACCTCAAAAGTTTAACAGCTAATATCTTATTAACTATTTAGCCGAATCTTTTAAAACAAAACACAAGTCTTTAAATAATTGGTAAGAATGTTTTAAACTAAAAATTATAAGTATATACTATTAAATATGGTCACCTGGGCGTAGCCGAAGTACACGTATATCACTAAAGTTTAACCACTGTTTTTTCACGAAATAACGAACCGAAATTAGAAAATTATGGTTCAAATCAAACCTTACAACTAGACAAACAAGATAATATATCGCACATAACACAAAAACCGCAAAAAAACCACACTATTTGAGAGTGAAATAGCAGGAGCTCCTATCACAGGAACATGGCTTCCCCAGATCTTGGTCTCATAACCTCGGTTTAAGGTTGATCAAGAAGAACTGTTTAGCTGTAATAAACATTTTAGCTAGAATGTTGGACGTATAATATATAAAAACATTTCCAAACTTAATAAATTAATAACATTACAATGGAAGAGAATAATAAAAGCTAATTTAATCGAATATTATACAGTACATTACGTACTTTTGTTAACTATATAATTTCACAACACTTGAAATATCGCCAATGAGTTACAATAAATAATTACAGTTTTTATATTGATCAATAAATAATATTACGTTTACTAATATATTTTCAGGAATGGATAAATACGCTACTATAAAGACAGCAAAAAAAAACCGTCTAGCATTTGCATAGATGGGTAAAGGGAAACTTGATTTTATCTAGATTCCCTTTATCCATCTATTAAGATTTTATCCATTGATAAAATCTTGACAAGAGCAGCTCATAAAATACATAAATATAAATAGATATGATAATTATTTTAAATATATATAACACATTTTATTTGAAATGATTCTCGAAGAATGTAACAAACTACCAGGACATGTTCTAGTGGTGAAAAAAAGAAGCGAGTGTCGGCTGGCGAAAGAGTTCACCGTGATTTCTGCGCATTCGGTATAATTAAGCCGGACTGTAATTCATAGGATCTCAAGTAAGGGGGTAAATGTAGTGGTTTTATGTGAATGTGACTTGAAACATTGTCCTAGAACTTATTTTAAGTTGTTCTCGAGAAATCTGGGGTAAAAGATAAAACATTGGGGTCGAAAAAACACACTATTCTATGTATGTATGGCATATTTAAATTAAAAAACAAAGAAATGTTAAATAAACTTGCAGAGGATTTGATTCCGAGTGGATGATGTTCGCAGAAACTTGTCGATATAAACATAAGAATTTTTTAAGTTTACTGAAAAAAATAATGTGGCTGATTTTAACTAAACGAAACAAAATTCTCAATATTGAAAATCTGCCGATCTTTTGCTTTTTAAAACCATTAAATTTACCTCTTAATTAGGATCCCAAGAATTACAATCCGGCTTTAATTATACCAAAAGCGCAGAAATAAGGATGAAAATTTTCGACAAGCAACTCTAGCTTTTCTATTTTCACTATGTCTTAAAAGCTTGTTATATTCTTTGTGGATCATCTTATATAATTGCATTTTTTATTTTTGGATAACAATATTTTCTGTTTTGTTTGCACTTTAAAACTTTTTCCCATCCTCACCATTTCAAAATAAAAAAGAAACAGTCAACAATGAATACAATTTACAACAGTATATTCTTAGAAATATAAGAATATTATCGTATGAGAAATCTAAAAATGCGGTTTATAATAATATAATAAACTTAATAAGTATAAGTGATAGATAACGATATAAGAACAAAGGAATGAATAAATGGAAAATAAAAAAAATAATACAAAGAAGCATTAATAATAAAATAAAATAATTTTGCTATCATACAGTAAATATAAATAATATAAGAGAAAAAATGAATGACCGTGAACGATCATGTTTTAATTTAAAATAATAGCTAAGAATGTAAAAGATTAGAATTAAATGTCAGTTCACAAGGAGTTAGTACGAGTGTAATTATTCTACACATAACAATATTATTATACTAATTTAATATTAAAACTAAAAACAAGAGTATTGTTATTCCTTTAGACAGTAATTTTACCGCAAATCTATTCACCTATAAGACGAAGACTTAAATAGCTTAATGAAAAACAGCATACAGCTCTAACTAAATAAGATAGAAGAAATATCTACAGGATTAAGACGATAAAGAACGATGTAAATGTTTCAAACATACGGAAGAAGGAAACACACTGAGCCAATGTGGATGAAGAAGTGGATAGGAGATGGCGGAGGGGGAGATAAAAAAAATACAAAGACAGTATAGGGTTGCATATTACGTCATGCAAACAGAATTATAAAAGAAAGGGCTGAGCTCGTTCTGTGTCTATAAATGCGTGACCACTACTTTTAATACACTACATTACCTTTTTACATGCATATTAAAAACCTTAATACCCTTCTCATAAATATAAACCTTTTAAAATATATAATTATATATATGAGGAAGGGTGTTTCTCTTTTTTTTTAAGTTTTTAATCTATTATATAAAAAGAAAAATATAAATATAATGACGTAATGTATTATATATATATATTAATCCACCAGTCAACATTCAAAATAGTTCTAAACAGCTGACGGATGACTTTTCTATTATTTGTATTAATTATATCATTATTAAGGACTGTAATAAATATTTTATAACATTAATTTTTCCAAACAACAAGATGGCATTTTATAATACACAGACAATTGATTTTTTTTTAAACGTATTTTGTTACTTTTTAATTTTTTTTAATGACACCTTTTTTATTTATGACATAAATAAATTGTACAACGTACAAGCAGACGCCCAATTAAATTTTTATCTTCTATCGAATTTTTTTTTAGTATAGATGAGAAATAAGTTTTATAACATGTATAAATAATATGAAGCGTCAACATAATTCGAACACAGAACTTTTTGGATTAAAAAAATAATATTATGAAATACATAATATGGATTTACAGGATCTATTAAATATTATTAACTATTGTATCTCTTCTCTTCAAAGTTTTAGTTTTTATTTATTTATAAATAACTATACGGTTTTTTTTTTAAATAGAAGGGAAAGTTTAGCAATTATCAATGCAGGCCTTTTAAAACAATCTATCGTTCACTCCAAGGTGGAGTGGTAGTGTCTCAGATGGAGGTCCTGGGTTCGATTTCCGGTCAAGTATGGCATTTTTCATACGCTCAGCTTTTATAACTCACATTTTACGAATAAAAATACGAACAGAAATTCCAAAAAAAAAAATTCTTCACTTTAATCTGGAAAGAAATAAAAGCAAATACTGTAATTAAATCAAGAAAGACTTAAGAAAGCAGGAATAAAGAATCCAGACTTAGAAATCAGGATTTAATCGAAAAAAAATTAAAATAATCTCGTAAAGTAAGCTTTTCCACAAAGTTATGTTTTATAAACATAAAAGAGTAATAAGAAAAATTTAGGAAAACGGCCTGTGAGACATAAAAAGTAGATGAAGAAGGATTCTAAGGAAAGAGTTAAATGTGGTCCATAGTTGGCCGGAACAAAACCAAACAGAAAACCATAAATATATAAAATAATTTTGAAATAAAGGAAGCGCTAAAAAAAAAAACTCAAAACGTTTTTTATATTAGTAATAAACATGAGCCCTTTGATTACACTATTAGATTTCCAAGTTTTATTATAAATATTTTGTACGGTAGTGTACAAGTAAGTCTAGACAGGATTAAACAACAGGAAACCAGACATTTTTAAAGTATTAGTAGGGCAAATTGTGCATTGTAAACAGTGAAAATATATCAGCGTTATATCGTATTAATTTTAATGAAACAGAAGACGGTAAGAAACGTGCTCATTTTCCATAGTCGGCCGAAACTATAAACAAAATTATACGTTGAAACATAATGATACTGAAAAAAAATTTGTTTTATTTATAAGACTACCCATTGTATTCTTATTTGTTTTCATATTAACCATTGGAGATAAATAACATATTTCGGTAACTAAAAACTGATTACATCCTATAGATATATAAATAATTAAATGGATTTTGGTTGTTCCCAATTTAAAAATTTGAGTAAAAATAAAACTTAAAAATAATGTAAAAGGCAGTATCTACATGCATAATTACTACAAGTTATGATACAAATATAAGATGATAAGGTTTTTTTTAAAGGTCTAATAATAGCGAATTAATCAATAAAAAAATCTGACATTTTATAAGGGTAAAAAATATCATATTTTAACAGATATTAACTATACATTTTATAGGCATGTTTTGTAGAAGATATTAAATTAAAAAACTCAATACATTATAAAGGGTTAAAAAAACTGTTATCTGACATTTTACTCTACAAATATAAACGTATTTCTTACATAAATAAGTTTTTAAGAAAACATTGTAAAACCAAATAAGATTTAATTTAGGGTGTATTATGTTTTTCTTTAAACCTCTATATTAAAAAATTACTATGATTTGATCTTCGTTGTTAACTAGACCGTAAGTGTACTGCTGAATCAAGTATTTTTCACGTAAGTTTTCTACTATTTTTAAAATGTTACGTTAAATTATATGGGCCTTTTAATATGGTAATTATCAGTGACCTCGAATTCTACAATTCCAAGAATTTATAACATAAGAATATTTTTATTTATCGATTGCGGCTTTAATATATCCATGTAAACGATTCGGCAATTTTTCCTTGTTTAAAAAATTTGGAAACGGCACAAATTTTGATCGGTATTAATTCATCATAATTTTTATTTTAATTTAAAATCGTTGTATACATATTTTTGATGCTAATGCGTATTTAAATTACTGAAATATGTAATCGATATAATCGCACAGTTTCATTAATCTTAAGAATGTTATGTACTACCATCTTCCGCTTAAAAATGTTCAGATCCTTTTATATGCCTTTAATACCTCCTTAATAACACCACAGTAAGTTGTGTACAAAAAAAAATTACTTACTAAAAACTAAATACAAAACTCAAGGATTATTGTAAGAAAACCATAAGAAATATGCGTTATCTCTGTGACTAACTTTGTATTTTACAGTAACAAGAAGGTATGTTACTCCAACCGGCAGTACATTAAATGTAATCTAGAAGAGTGGTATAGATGTCGAGTAATTGGAGTTGCTGCAAGAACGGAAGTAATATGAATCATATAAGCGGTTACCATAGCAACAGACAGTTGACCCTAAGGTTCTTCGATCCTTCTCAGTATCTAACTGTTGTTGTTTTATTTTTTGTATTGACTGTACTTCACCAAGAAAGTTTTTAAGAAAGGTCTGTAAGTTATATCAACTTATATAATGGAATAAAGAAAAGTTCCTACTAAAATAATTAGGAAGCGGTCATCGGTATGTTACGATTCGTGTGTATTATGATTGTTATGATCATATGGTCTGAGGTTTAAAACTCAACACGAATACATTTTTCAATCTTAATTGTTTTACAAAATTGAGCTTATAAGAGGAAAAAGTGATAAATAAAATTTTAACGGAAATTTTTTTAACCAGAGTACGCAAATCATGTAAATGAGGGAATAATGTGTTAGCAATATATTTTTAGAGCTGCCTTTGTAATACTAATTGACTGAAATTCATTTCTGTACACGCTGCTGATAAAATGTTGACCAATATCTGTGATAAAAATAATACTATTACTAGCAATACATCACACACTTGTTTACCTTGCAATTTGTATTTGGAAAGATTTTATGACATGAATTCCGTACGTCTGAAAAATTTTATTTTGACGAAGATTTCATTCATCAGAATGAAAGTCAGAGGTCCTATCATTCTAATATGGAGCCCAGAAAAACTTCTTTATCATTTTTGGCCTTATTTCTTTAGATGAAGGATGAGATAACTATAATTAGTAGTCAGCTCATTCACATTCATACATATCATCCTCATTCATCCTATAAGTAATACCTTACGGTAGTTCCGGAGGATAAACAGAAAAAGAGAAGCCTATAGATTAATTAACAAGAAATTTCCAAAATAGCAAACGATTAAAGTATTTTGTAAATGTACATAAATACATGCAGCATAGATTACAAATGAGACACAAATAACTTCAATAAATGAAATGGCCATTATAAAGAAAACACGATTCATGTTAGGTTTAATTAAGAAAGTAACTCTAATAGTAAAGTTTATCGCTGTCTTGTTATAACTGAATTACTACTTCCTGAATTTATTACTTCATTACAACCCCACCGTAATACAGTAGATATTCAGCTGTATAAGTAATTACCTTATTCTGTTCGTTAATAATTACTGGACATCTTTAATTTTATAAAGAACAATTAATAATTGTTAATATCTGTTATATTTCATATAATTTACAAGTTTTACGATAATAATAATAATAAGAAAACTTTTATATATAGTTTAAAGCACTAAATAGATTGGCGACCTCCTTGGCTGAGTAGTAGCATCTTCTTGCGGAGGTACCGGGTTCGAATCCCGGTCAGGAATATGGCATCTTTTCATACGCTACCAATTTTCACCAGGTTAATGAATATAGCTACTGACGCCCGCTTTTTCATGACAAAAAAAAAATAATAAGAAAATAAATTTATTTATATCGAAAAACAACTGTTTTAATAAATAATCTTTTATTTATAATAGGATGATTCATAAATATTACATTTAATAGTAATAAAAATTAAACAACTAATGCTGAAAGGAATTTTATCAACAAAAAAAAAAACCAAAATTTTTTAATTTTTATGCATAAATTAGTACTATAAAACACAATACATTAAAATAACATTTTATTAAAAAAAAAAACAGGTTTTTTTAATCTATAAACGCTCAGCGCACAAATAAAATGCATTATCGGTTAACATGCAAACTTTATTTATAAAAATGCTACGTTAATCGATTATTCTAATACTGCATAGTATGATCAAATCAATAAAAGATCTTTTACAATATATATTGTAGTAGTATAAAAGGAATCCACAACCTACAAACTTAACACGTGAAAGAAGCAACATTTTTTTTGTACAATATTTTAACTATTAGACTATTAAGAAATCAACTAGAGAAAAAAAATTTTGAACAATCGCTGAACTGAAACAAAAAGAAGTATGTATAATAAAAAAAAAATGTAATGGAAAATGTAAACAAAAAAAAAAAAAAAAAAATGAACAAAACGAAAAAATGGTAAAAAATAAAAGAATTTGGTTTCTTATAGTAAACACATAATAAGAAAATTTGAAGCATTATTTACTTATAATTATTACAATAATCTAAAAGTATCTTATTTTTAATTATTATACAGTGATAAGTACTATTTTTTTAATGACGGAATCTCTGCTTTGTCATTTTGTCCTAAGACAATGGAAATTTGTAGGTATGAAAAATGCCATGGAAACCGGGATTCGAACCCGGAACCTCCGTATGAAAAGTTAAGCCCGTACCACTCTGCCTCGAAGATCGGCAATATCCTTAATAAATTAAAAATCTTTTAACAAATTTCCCACTAATTTGTTTAGCATAAAAGATTTTCTTTTACGGAAGCAATGTTAATTCTGTTAATGAATTTTTAAATAATGCTAATAAAAAAAAGCTGAATTTTTTACATCGTTTTTTAAATGAAAACAGAAACACGGGCTCAAATAATTTTCGTTGACGTCTTCCGAATCGTGATATATGTTATATATTTAGTATCTTATATATTAATATTATTATATGGAACTCTATTTCTAAAGACTATAATCACATGTATTTTTAATTTTTATTCTGTGATGGAGCTCTGACCAAGGTTTTGCCACGATCTCCTTTAATCCATCTAGATAAATGCTACGACACTCCCATATTTCTTAATCCTCTATTTCTATTTAGAGGATTAAGAAATATGGAAGTGTCGTAGCATTTATTCAGATGGATTAAAGGAGAAGTCGAGAGTTCTAAGGTTCAAATTCTAGTAAAGATAAAAATTTTTATACGGATTTGAATACTAGATCGTGGATA
>JAAAKQ030097976.1:0-14477 GCA_010016005.3 Zanna intricata
GCTTTATACGGAAGTGAAACCTGGACGATCGGAGTACCTGAGAAGAAATGATTAGAAGCTTTTGAAATGTGGTGTTACAGGAGAATGTTAAAAATTAGATGGGTGGATAAAGTGACAAACAACGAGGTGTTGCGGCAAATCGATGAAAAAAGTTGCATTTGAAAAAATATTGTTAAAAGAAGAGACAGACTTATGGACGACATATTAAGACATCCTGGAATAATCTCTTTGATATTGGAGAGACAGGTAGATAGGAAAAATTGTGCAGGCAGGAAACGTTTGGAATATGTAAAACAAATTTTTAAGGATATAGGACGTAGGAGTTATACCGAAATGAAACGACTGGCACTAGATAGGGAATCATGTGTCAAACCAGTCAAATGACTGAAGACAAAAAGAAAACTCTGATGTGGAACAACCAGCAACAATAAATTATTCTAAGTATCAATACAGCTAATATCATAGCTACAGCTAAAAACCATCTTTCCTGAAGGTAAGGTGAACACTTTTTCACAATATCAAATTACAATTGGAAAGTGTGAAAAATAGAAGTTTAAATCTTTAAAAACATGAAATTTTGCGATATTTTTTTGTTAAACAAAAGTAAAATGTACTTCTGTCGTTGTAATCTTTTTGCAAGATCGCAATATCTGTATAATTTTCAATCAATCAAAAATTATCATGACAATGCATTACGTTGATCCAAAAGAATTTATTTAACTCCACACCAAATTATCTGCACTTACATGATTTTTAGTTCATATAAATAAAGTTTATGTAACTAATAATAAGGTGTGACTCCAAAAAAAGTGAATAAGTATACCTCCATTAACATCCATCTAAGAAAATGAAAATCGTAAGCACTGGCCAAGTTTGTCACCAGAAAACAGGGAAAATCACTCACTCACCTACTTTATTCAAGAAGCCTATTCAACGTAACTAACCAGCTTGTAACATCAAAAACTCAATCAATCTTTCAAATCGAACGACATTTTTTGTGTTTAATACTAATAAACATTATTAAAAACTTTGCTAAAATCAATGAGTTTTGTGCTAAAACTCATACTCACTAAAAACGCGTCCCCAGACGCACACATTCATACTGACAAATATTTACAATAAATGATATACACACCATTAAAATAATGTCCAAATGCAAGTAATAAATGTAAAAGATAAATAGAATTTTATTTGCAAGTATCATCAATAATGATCAATATCAAACAATTAATCTAAAACTGCCAGTTAAAATAAATGACCCGCCCGATACAAGAAAGACACAGCAGCAAGGGACATCAGCCCAGGCTCTGCAAACTGCAGGGAGGAAATGTAAACTCCCACCACCCTTGCGTTCCGTTCCGTTCCAATGAGGACCAACTGAATGCAGAATAAAATAACAATAAATAAACAACAAGAATTTAGGCATGTTTAAGCACATAATTATAAAAGCTATAAATAAATAAAATGTAATTAATAGAATGTAATCATTATTATTAAAAAAAATTATTATAATATTCAACCTAATTATGAATGTCAGGTATTCAAAATAAAAATCTTCTTAGAATCAGGGCAGTTTATCGCGGGGATGCCGATCGAAAGCCTCCTTGCCGAGGAACGTTTCTCCAGACATCAAGGAATGGATAGACTAGAGGCAAAAACATACTGCTGGATAAATGACAGGAAAGGTCAATAATGCATTGACTAGTCGAGGGTACGTAGACTAATCCCCTCTATCAGGACATCGCAAATTGAGGTAAGATTGACTTCTGGCCGTCCCAATGGCTTTCTGACCTCGAAACATTCAACGAGTACCTTCAAGAGTGAAGGAAGCGTGTGACCCTAGAATGCCAAACTGTGGCCTCGTTGATAACATGAACACACATTTTTGGATTGTCGGAGATGGGGATCAAACCGGCCGTTTGAAGAAGAATGCTCTGCTGAGCAGGTAATGAATACTATTTTCGGTCTGAAAATGGCTGAAATCTGAAGGTAATGGTTTAAAGAGGTTTTATCTATGAAAATGCGAGAAGAACAACGATAGAAAGTGCTTAGTCGGAGAGGGTGGTGGAACGTTAGCCCTCAACCGCAATCTCTGCGGGGACCCCCGCTGGAAGGCAGCAGAGATCCAACAGGATTGTTGCCTCGGGATAACCCCCGAGGGATGCCGGAAATCGTCACTCAAAGACGGCACATTGTATGACTCAATCTTATCTGTTATTACATAAAAACGGGAGTGAACTAGGTGATGGTGTGTACTAGTGAACATTTCTAATATCTAGTTCACTCCAGTTTTAATCTCAACTGCAGTATTTTATCTGAAACAAAAAAAGAAAATTAATATTCGACGTAAAATTTACTAACATTTTTTTTTTTTTTTTATATTAGCGCTTCAATTATACGAAAAGCTATCTTTTTGTTGATAAAACAACTTGTTACAGTGTGTGAACTGAAAAATTTAAATTAATTACATTTAAATTGTATTAATCTCTTTTACATATTACGCTGTAGTATTACATTACCATATTGCAGAGATGTTTTCGGTAATTATGTCATTGGTTAGTAATGAAAGGACCTTGTTGGGTCACTCCAACGACTTCCTATATATATATATATATCTTACAATATTGTGTAATTAAGTAATTATTGTTGGCTAATAAAACTTATGGAGAGCGAAATTGTGTGGGTTTTTCAAATTTTCTGGCGAACGTGGACAACGAAAAATAGCTCTTCAATTCTTCTACTTTCATTTTATTCTAGTATTCAGTCATTATCGTACTCCATTTCTTTCTTAAATGTTCAGTTCAGGTGATCCTACATTCTTTTGAGTTTTCTCTTGAAATCCTTCAAACATTTTTTTTAAATTTCTTTATCCACTATTTCCTTGATTTTTATTTTTATTAATTCCCGTTTTTTTAACCTTTGTTATTCACTTGTGTGTTGTATTAATCTTGCTAAAATAATAAAAAATTCTTTTCTATTTTTGGATTCTTTCTCATCAAATATTCGTAAAAACAAAATTCTCCTTTTCCTCTCGCATCTGGAAATTTCTCTGTTCCTTTGGAAATTTTATAGTATCTTTTGAGTTTCCATATATCTCCAATTTTTCTTGTTTCTAGGATATTTATCAGGATCATTCTATCTCTTTTTTTTGTATTTCTTCAGGTTCATCCGCCTTGTGAAATTCAACTGCGTAGAGCATTTAATGTCTGATCACAGTTTTGTAATGCAGAATTTTGGGTTTTTAAAGCTTTGTTTTTGTTTTAATTAATTAATATGATGGTTTCGTTTTTCTTCATTTTACTTTGTTGACATCTTTATCTATACCACTGGGTTGTGATATCACTTACATTAATGAACTTTTTCCATTTTTATTGATTTTTTCGTACTTTGTTTCCAGTTAATTTCCTGAGTTATTAATGTTCAACTTGATTGTCCCTCCTGAAGTTCCAGCTATATTTCATCAAGAATATCTTGAAACATCTTCATCATAAGAAAAGAGGCAACCATGTATTCGTAGCACACCTTGATTTCTACTTTTCTGTTCATATGCAGCTGCACAAGCAAACTGAACGCCGAACTCGTTACTGTGGTTAAATAAAAAAGTCATATTATTAACAAAACACCTCTTCCGCAGTGTAAGGCTCAAATGTACACCACCAACACTCTTCCTCTCTCCCTATTCCCCCACAACCATACGGTAGACGTCCTTAAATAACTCACACTTAAATAACTCAGTCCTTCTCTTGGGAAAAAAAGAATCCTTACCACCGGCCTTCTTGTTTTCTCCTATCACCAAACTTCTTTGTTTCCTCAGCAACCGGAGAAAGGTTAGAAATATCAGCATTCCATATTGTCATCAGAACTTACGGGAAGAGGTGGAAATTCCCTTTCAAAGCCACTACTACCTGCGACACCCTCAGTAGCTGAACCACCGAAACTACAGCCTATCGCTGCCGCCGAATGCGTTTCTTGTTGGTTTTCTGTGTTTTCAATCGCTTCTCTCACCGAATTTCCTCAATATCCATTTCTATCGTATTATTGGTCCGACTACTATCCTAGGGTACCTCAGGTACCAGAATCCGAGAAGTCCCTCTCCTTCTGGACCGTCATCCCGCTGCAAGAGTAAAATCTTGTCCGATAGGTGAGGGACACGCCCCCGGACCGTTCTAGCTTAGCCTAAGTCCAACAACTATTAAGCACGGATACGTGAATTCATTTTTTTTTTAATCTCCGGAACCACCGTTAAGGTATATCTTCAAAGGATGAGATGAATGAATTGTAGAGTCTGTAAAAAATGCCATGCCTGACCGGGATTCGAACCCGGGACCTCCGGATGAAAGGCTGAGACGCTACCACTCGCGCCACGGAGGCCGGCACGCGAGTGGCGGCCTCCATCGTTCATTTGTCATAGTATTATGTTCAATTATTTTTTTAAAATTTTTTTGTCATTTTTCTGAGATAATAAGTTAAAATATTAATTGATCTCAGTCTTCCAAAATAATTTTGTTTTGTTTATTAAAACTTTCATTCATTTATGAAGAAATTTTACTTACTACTATTATTTTAAAAATTGTTTAGATTTTTATATTCTCTTTTTAGAAAATTTATATAAAGTGACTTATACTTGTGCAAAGGTTATCTTTGCAGGTATTGTTTCCTAATTATACATTGTAATTCTTTTATCATATTTTTACAAGGGAAATAAAGGTTTATTTATTCAAAAATATATGTACCAGAAAATTTATTTATTGGAATATAACTTTTGATAAATTAGGGAAATTCAATTAAAAAAATTTTGTAAATTATATTTATTGATTTATATTATGTTTATAATTTATAATATTTCTAGGCGAATTTATAACAATAATGTACCTATGTTCTTTCACTTATGAAAGAATAGATGTTTTTGTTACTAAAATAAATTTCCACTTTACATGCGAAAAATTCTGGATTATTATTCAATTTAGTCATACTTACTAAATATTTAAGAGAAATATAGAATTTTAAGTTCTTACAAAGAAACCAGATATTTTTAAATTCAGCACTAGCGTTAACTATTCTAGCGTACTCGTAAAAATATATGGCATGTTACTCATAAAAGTTAGCGTCCTACCCCTGATGTGTTAGAATAATTGTGTATTTTATCTTTTAATAAAAAAACATTTGTTTAGCCTACTTTTTTTTCTGCTAATGCTTAGGGTTTATTTTTATTTACATGTCATTGACACCCCCTAGAGGTCATTTGGTTGTCGTAAACTAGACTTTTTTGTATAATTAAAAAATATTTGAGGGGAATTTCTGAAAAAATGTAAATAAATAAAAGATAAAATTAACATTTACGATTTTCCCTCCGAGTACCATTTTATCTTAACGATGTTACTTTTTCTTGCTGATATATTTTGCATACATAGTATGTGATACTTTTTTACGGTATCACATGCTTATGTTTACGCTTATGATTAACCCCATGAATGTAACATTTATTTTTCTTAAAATATGATAATTTAAAAACAACTGCTTATTACAGTTATTGATTTACATAAATTAGTGTGAAGATAATTTGTTCATACAATTATAATTTTAAAAAAAACGAACTTTGTGTATTCTATCTAAAATAATACAGGATGATTTGGAAAGTGATTCTAAGGCTTAAAATAAGGGAAAAAAGCTTCTTATAAACATATTTCCGAAATCACTTTGTTATCGAGTTACAGCTAACGAAAAAATTTCCCCGGATTTCAGTTCCTCGTAGAAATAAGATCATATTGAAATTTTTAAGGATCTATATAGTAAGTAAACTTGAAGATTTTAAGCTTTTTGATCTGAAAAATCAAATTCTAAAACTATATGTTCCGTTTTTTTTCATTATATCCAACGTAAAAAGGAAGAAAAAACGGTGGCGAAAAAGTTTTTTTTTTGTTTTTTTTTTTGGGTTTGAAATAAAGTTGTTATTTATAACTTTATTTAGTCCTATAAATTTAGACCTTCGAAAAATTGAAATAATTTTAACTATTAAAAGTTTACTCACGGTGGATCATACTTTATTAATTAACAATAAATGTTCAAAAATTCAACCATTGATATTGATACACTTTTCAACTCGTTTCCTTATATTTTCCGTCGCCAATCTAATTATATGCTTGCGTTTCTTGATTAAGAAGCAGTTGTTTAGCGATCAGTTCATCACGTTTACCGTGCACGTTTTGCTTGTATATTTTGCATTTCATTCATCCATATAAACAGTATTAAAATGGCGTAAGGTTCAATCATTTAGGCGACCAATTTACCGGCCCTGTTTATCCAATCCATGTATTAGTAAATTTTTAATTTAAATTGTCTTACTACATTCGTGAAATTGTCGGTGGTCCATCAAGTTGAAGGTACATTTCAAATCCTTTCACCAACAAGCAATTGGAGATTTCACCAATCTTTCAAGAGTTATAAGAATTCATTTTTTAAAAATTCAAAATAATTGCCTCTTGTAACATTTTGTTCTAGTGTGAAAGGCCTACTAATTGTGACTTATTAATTTTCACAAATTCATAAAATATTTCTTTTAAGTTTTGTTCTGTTGTGTTTTTAATATAAAAGTTTATTTTTTATTTTTATTTTTTTACAGTAATTATATCAGTTTTCTTCGAATTAAATTATCTACGAATTTTGATAACAAAATTTACGAATTTATTATTTAACAAAGTTATTGTACTTAAAATCTATAAAATCGTGTTTTTCTTCACCACAGTTTTTTTTTTTTTTTTATGTTGGATGACATGAAAACTAAGAATCATACAGTTTTGAGACTTGTTTTACTCAATTTATCAAGTCAAAAAATATAAGAAACCATCAAGTTTATTCCTTACATCCGGGTGAAATTATCTGCTAACCTCCCTTGATAACAAAGCGTTTTCAGGCATGTGATGTTTATATGAACATCACATTATTAAGAGTAACTAAAGTAACACGGAGGCAATTCGATTTGTTATAAAAATTATCAAAAAATATCATTACCTAAAAGCGAAATGAAAATTAAGTGTTAAAATGTATTATATGCAAGTATTAATTTGTGATATTTTACTCTTATGTATGTATATATTTACTTGAGATGTTACCTTTAATATGAAATAAAACATTCAACCTTGTCTTAAAATAAATAAATAGAATAAATAACACGGCCAAGGATCTTCATGTTTATATAAAATTACGGAACAGCCGCAGATCGGTGGTTAACCTTCGGAATATCGAATGCTAGACCACCGAGGTGGAGATTGTAGAAGCGGTGTGACATGTTTTTGGTGATTTTCAGGTGCCATCAATCCGGCCGGCTTTCGGTGCCCGATTGTTAGTAATTGTGGTACAGCGAGAAAGCTAGTTGAACACCGGGTTACGATCGGCTAGGCGCATTGTCGAGCTCGCATAAAGGACCCTGAAAACAGATGTTTTCGTTACTGGGGTTTTGGCCATGTGTCTTCCGGTTGCCAGAGAACTGATTGCTCGAGCTGGTGTTTTAGCTAGAAGCATCCTAGTCATCGGTAAGCTACCGGTAAAAACCGGTAGGTGTGTGCTATCTGTGAAAAGGCGGACCACAGAACAGATGAATGCGCTGGCAGAAGGTGAAGGATTAACAGTTTTTGGCGCTTCTGGACGTCCATTGAGAGAGATGGGTGGGAAAGCGATGGGTTGTGGGACAGCCCGCTGTGTAGTTGGCTTCCGTCCGCACTTGTGTGGATGAACGCCGACGATGAAACACATAGAATCTGGCACCCTGAAGCAGTCCCGGCGGGGATGAATTTCGGGTCGCTGCTGCCAGAGGCAGGCACTAGCAAGATCGAGTCCCGGAGGGGGCAGCTTTCATGTTATCTCTGTTAGAAGCAGGCACTAAAAGACATGGCGAAAAAGAGGTTTGCCGTTGTTGTTAACCTGTTAGACATAAAGAATGCATTCGTGTCGGTGCGGTAGGGCGTGATTATGGCCGCCCTCTTAAAAAAGGGGATCAGCCCATATCTCAGAAGCCAAGTTCAGTCCTTCCTACAAGACAGATGGCTGCAAGCAGATACGGAAAACAACATTATTAATTTCCAAGCAGGTGTGGTATTCCTCAGGACTCCATTCTTGGCCCCCTGTTATGGAACATTGTGTACGATGGCGTGCTTAACCTGGAGCTTCCGGAGGGGGTCGAGACGGTGGTCTACGCAGATGACCTAGCAGTGTTGGTGGAGGGCAGAAAAGAGGAAGAGGTTCAGACACGAGGGAATGATGTGCTCAGAATAATCCGAGACTGGATGGCGACTCAGGGACTTGAATTGGCGTCAAATAAATGCGAGTTTATCACACTGACAGGACGTCGCAGATTAGCTCCTTTAGACCTAAGAATTGGAGGTCACCAGCTGCAGACCGCGCATACAGTTATATACTTGGGAGTTATCTTGGACCGGAGTTTCCGGTTTTCGGATCATGTTACAGCATGTTGCATCAAGGCGGATAAGACGCTGAGAATGCTGACCCCAATAATGTCTTCGCGAGTAGCCCCCACATCATGCAAGCGTCGTTTGATTATGTCTACAGTCGCATCCACTATGTTGTATGCCTCCCTACCTGGTGTCCCGTGGTAACCAGAACACGAAACTTAGTGAGGCTCATAAGTTTTCACAGGAGATCTCTTCTGGGGGTTGTTTCGGTTTACCGAACCATTTCCTACGAGGCGATCTGTATAATATCTGGCGTACCGCCTACAGACCTGCTAATTGAGGAACGCAGTAAGAAATATCGGGGAAGAAGTAGAGAAGAATCCAGAGCTCTCGTACGTAGGAAATGGAAGGAGAAGTGGGTCACGGACAATAAAGCAGCCTGGACCAAAAGATGATGTTAACAATCATATCACACAGATGCTATGTGGACATAATGAATTCGAGAACTACTTGCACAGGATTGGAAAACGAAACTGCCCCACATGCATGTTCTGCGACCAGTAAAATAGTGTCGTACACACAATGTTTGTTTGCCAAGAGTGGGACGAAGAACGAAGAAAAGCCAACCTTGTTGGGCTTCTAACAGCAATTTTTATTGACTTTTTCCTGCAAGTTGGAAGTAATTGGCTTTTGTTTGACCGATTACCCAGGACAGTATTACGAACTAACACGAGTGAATACCGGAGAAGAGGCTATCAGAAAAAAAAAGAGATAAAAGACCCGAACCGGTGGTGGGCGTTCATATTCGTATGGTCATTCCCCATTTGAGTGGGCTATGGGGTCTAGTAAAAAGATAAAAGACCGAGACCCGGCCTCCGGGGGCGGATGTTTGGGACGGTTTAGCCGGATCCGACCTCTCCGTCTCCGAGGGTTAGAGGAAAATGGCATATTAAGATCCAGACCCGGTGAGGCCGAGCTGCCGTGCAGGTGGTCCCCTGGGTTAAGCAATACTTAATTTTAGGTCCAACCCAGGAGAGGAGACATAATAAAAAGGCAGTAAAAGACCGAGTTCCGATTCATGGTGGGGGGAGAGTTGCTGGTCACGATTTTGTCGAACCTGGTAATCGTGTTTTTGGAGTTAGAATGAGGACGAGAGGAATTCCTAACGAGGCTGATCCCTAGATTAGACCCGTGAAATTAGAGGGGCCAGACAACAAAAATTCATATGAAATTAGATTGAAAGAGAAGATCTCCAATGTCTGAAGTGAAGAAAATGGACAGGAGAGTAAGGGGTTGATGAGGAGCCGTCGTTCGTCCAGGTTGTGCGGATGGGCGACAGTGAAGAACCACGCACCCTGGCATACCAGCAATCGTTGTCACCTCCCAGGGCTACGTAATGTTTAATTGCGTGTCCAGCGTGTTTAATTGCATGTTGGTTAATTGGAGTTTTAGAGGGTAGGGCGCAGGTGTACATATGCACTTTCATCCAGCGGGACCTGTTAGCGAGCCCGAACCATCATTGCGTAAATAGCATTCCTCACCTTACCAGAAAAAATAGATAAATGAATAAAATATATATATATATATATATATATATATGTGTGTGTGTGTGTGTGTGTGTGTGTGTGTGTATGTGTGTATGAGTATATGTGGGTAGATTTTACGTGATAAAAAGGTTTGTAACATAAACTTGCAAATCATTTTTTTAAAACAGATTTCATACTTTTTACATTTATTATAAAAAGCAATTTCAATAGAGAGTGGTGTTTTATTATACATTAACTTCCTGCACTTTGTTTCTCTTGTGCTTATAAACAAAGCAACTAGTGAAACCTGGTGATATTTTATTAGTCAGTTTGCTTTTGCAACGTGAAATACTTCTTCCCCATCGCTAGTTTAGTTTAGAATTTTAAACGGAGTTTAGGTAACCGTTAATGCATGCATTTGTGCGAAAATACGCATTTATATTTTATTGTTATTATTATTTAATACGTTATTATAATACAGCATTTCATGCGTGAGATAGTACGAGTTAATATAAACTTGAAAATCGTTTGTTGTCATATGAATAACGATGAAAGTTCCACTGCCAGACTGTATTTGCGGAAATTCCATCTAACAGTCATTTACATTGACAAACCTACAAATGGATCCAATAACTGCACACATACATACATTGCTACTTTTTTCAAACAATATAGAAATTTGAAATGGCGTGTTGAATGTTCACGAAACAGAAATAAATTTTTTTAAATTAATTTAATGACAAATTTTATTTGTCATTTGACAAATTATGAATTTTATGTAAATTCATAATTCGTTTTATAGATATTTATTTATACAAAATTATCAGTCGTTCAACTTTTCAAATTGATATGACAATACATAATAAATAATATATATATATATATATATTTATTAAACACAATTTATGTTTTATTATTAAAACGAACACAAAGGAAAAACAGACTGAGATTTTAATTAAAAAATCTGATATAAAGCGACAATTGCCATGTATTAGAAAGATGTTCTCATTTACTCATTATACAAAAAGAAGTCAGGGTGGAGTTTAAAATTCTAGAAGGATTACTTATTATTTGTCACCTATAAATATAGTTTTATAGCTTTATTGAATAGAGTGTAACAGCATGTTGAACCACAGTTTGGAGTATATAGAAAAGGAATTTAGATAAGAAAATCATGAACAAATAAACATCTACAAATAATCTATAAGTCTTCAAATACAAACATAAACCTACAAATTTAGGTAAGCAAATATTAAGTCTGAAACTAATTACAAGGGTTGCTGTAAAAAATAAAAATCTGATAATGAGGTTTGTGTATTTAAAAAAAGCATATGACACAGTTGAGAGGGAAACTTTATTTAACGTGCGAGAGAAATTTGATACTGATAGAAAAACCAGGAAAATTGTCGAACAAGCCTTAAAAGAAACAAAATCTGAAATTACTTCTTAGGAGAAATTTTAGGGTCAGTAGAAATTACATTAGGAGTGAAACTTAAAAAATGAGTCTCACAAATGAGTTTCAATTGAATGCTTGAGTTAAAATAATTCCAATTAATCTTCAATTGAAGATTATATGGAAGCGGTTATGAAGGTTAAAAATTCTGAGGTGAAACAAGTTACTCAAAAAAAAGGAGACTGTAGACTGTTTAAACTTCGTTAGCTAATTGGCAATACTGGTATAGAACATAAAATATGTAAAAAGTAAAATGGAAATAATAAAAGAAATAGTGAACAAAGTTGGACTAAAGACGTTCTTTAAGGAAACAATGAAAGAATTAAGGAAACAATGAAGAATGGACATAGTCGAGGAGTGGGTTTTTCAGAACCGTCGGGGCGAGTTGGGCAATGTTTGCGCCGCGCCGTTAAATATTTCAACGTACAGTTGAATACTTCTTATCGAACCACCGGCAGCTCGAGAAAAATTCTTTGCGGATTTTGTTATTGTCGATGCAGTAGGATGTTGGTAGAAAACTGTCAGCAGGCCCGCCGTCGACGACGATGGTAAACAAAGCGGAGCGGAAAACTTACGCTGTCTTCCTTTACTCAGTGCAAGGAGTTACGTAGTGAGATGAGGTCGGGGTCCTCTCCGCACATAAAGAACAGAGTGAAGACCTCCACGCTCGGGTGCAGGCCGATAGTGGTGCTACTGAACCGATAAGCAAGGATATTTCCGAAAAGCTCGAGGGTACCACTACGGGTCTGACAGGGAGGAGCAATAGGAGAATCTACAGCATTAATAAGGATGTGGATGTACTCACCACTCAAGATGAGTTCATTGAAAACATTCGGAAAATTGCAGGGGAGGTCCTGTCGATCGACGTTATGAACATGCGACCGACATATGGTGAGACGTGGCGATCGCTGTGGTTGTGCCACTAATCCTTGCAGATAAGTTATATGCTGATGTATCCAGCCATTATATGCGGATATATTCGCATTGAATGGGTGGCTTGTAGGGTTATGAGACGTTCATTGGACAATCTTTGTTTTCGCTGCTGGAATCCAGGTCACAGAGCCAATTCGTTACCAGGTCAGATTGTAGCGGCCACAGTTTCACCTGTTGTGAGGCTGACCACCTACGGAAAGACTGTCGGCCAGAAGCTCGGTGACCTTCCTGTCGGTTTCATGGATATGCACCTGTGGGTAGAGGTTGTAAGGCTTCATCTGTGGCATGAAGGTGTGGCATCTGCTCAGTGCTGATGGGGGTGTCTGTGGTGGATAGCGCCACAAGAGAGGTGGGAGACTCACACGTCCACCATCAATGATTGGACAGGGACTCCTTCGCGGCACATCTGAGGGAGGTAATGTAAGACCATGGTCACAGTGGGATATCCTTGGGGATTTCTCATTAGAGGCTGAGCATAACGACCATTTTTTTTTTTTTTTTTGGTTATTTTTGTTTTTTTTTGTCGATGATGAAGGAATACCATTTACGCACTTCAACCGCGGGGTCATTTTGGGATGTGTGTCGGGCTCTAACCCAGGCCGCTCTCCGACCTGGGCTAGCAAAAAAACTAACAGGCTCTGCCAAGGTGTTGTTAGGCATAATGTGATCTGCCCCATGCCGACTAAACCTTCCTCGCCGATCTTCTCCGCCCCGAGACCGGACCCGTAATTAAGCATAACTCAGTCTCGGGGGGATTGCTCGACCTCTTCTCTTGAGCTTCCTTTCCTCTCGCTCTGCTCCTAAAACAAATAAAAAAAAAAACAAAAGTCCCACTCAATCATTATATCATCCATCCTCTCCTTTTATCATACATCATCTATTTCTCTCATCTCTTTTATCAACATTTTTTCTATCATCTATCCACACCATTTTTTTCTTTTAACACCTGTAATATGAAGAAAAACATCCAACTATTCACCCATCCATACTATCATCCACACACACACACACACACACCCGCTTTTATTTTTTGAGTCCCCTCTACCTGGGCGGGACCCCTTGTGTTCTGCCGAGCTAGTTTGAGACGACGGTACTCTCTAGAGTTGAGTAATGCACGGATGCGGGTCCGAGGTAAATAAAGGTGAACAAAAATAAATAAGTCTATTTATAAACAATATTGTATATTTAAAAAAAATGTTTAAAAATACTGAAAAGGACTTCTGAGACCGGTAGCTCCGAATGATCTAAGTTCCTATCAGATCAAGACCACATGTTCTCCAGTTAGAATAAGGAAACTAGATATTTAGCTCCACTAACCTCAACATTGGCCAAGCGTTGTTAGATGTATACTCACAGAAACCTAAATAGTTACGAAGGACTGAAAGGAATGATAGATGGGGAGGAAGAATGAACTACTTATGGAGTAGTTAACAAAAATTACCCCTCCTATTTGATATTTGTATAGACTATACAAATATCAATTCGTCAAACGTCAACGACTTAATACCTACAAATCTTGATAACCTAGTTATGTTATTTCAAATATTAATTAAATTAAATATTAATTTGGATACATTTGACCACGAAAAATTTACTTGCAAAAATTATACGGCTGAGTTCAAGTTTTTTGAATAAATAACTTTGTCAAGACTAGCCACCCCTAAGAGTAAATTTCCAGTTATAGTCCTCCGGCTCACTTCAGATTCATAGTCATTATGAATATCTTTTATAAATATTTTATACATATTTGGCAATGATAATCTTAATTTATGACAAAATTGGAATTTAAATTTACTAAGGAAGCAGAGGTTTGAGCTATAGTGGCTATTTCTATATAATTTTAAAAAACGAGCAGTAATTCAAGGTGGTTTAATTGCAAAATATTAAAAAAACCCTAATTGCAAAAACATTTAAATGGGATTTCCTATCGTAAATGAAAATAGTTGTAGATACGGAGAAGAGAGAGCTTATCTTCGGACTAGGGGGAGGGGTGCCTCAGGGGTCTCCTCTGAGCCCCCTCCTATGGAATATTGTCATAGATGGCGCCCTGGACTGGACCTCGGCGAGCACGTTAGGGTGGTCCCTTATGCTGATGACCTGGCGTTGCTAATTGACGAGAAGACCGAAGCTGAGATAGAGGAGTCAGCCAATGCTTCAATT
>JAAAKQ030098020.1:0-14475 GCA_010016005.3 Zanna intricata
AGAAGTGTGTAGAGGTACAAGGAGACTATGTTGAAAAAGAAAAAAAAATTTCTAAAAAAATGTCTTGTATCTTTGTTAGGTCGGAAACTTTTCAGACCACCCTCGTAAATCTTAAATAATTTTCATGGTAAAAATTAACTGAAATTTTGGCCAAGTAATAGCCGTTTCCTTGGTGATAAATAAGAAGTGAAAACTGATAAAATGCCTAAAAATTCAAATAGTGCTACTCTATATTAAAAATTAATAATTTTAGAAAGAGTATTATCTTATATCTCAGAATAACTAATAAACTAAAAATAAAAACAAAATACTAAAAATAAAATAAACATTTTTTTTTTACTATTTTCAGTTTCAGACTGACAATTAAAGTTGGGTGACATTTCATGAGTATGTGACGCTAACTAGACGTAATTATCTGTTGAAAGCAAGTTGGCACAATGTTTTCATTAGCTATATATCTAATCAGAAAATAAATTATTTTAAAACCATATATTTTTCTTATATACTTTTTTTTAAAGTTCATTTAATTAATTTCTAAACTCTCGCTGAGCAAAATAGTTTCGCGTATAATTTATAACCTCAAGACTTAGTAAAGATTTCAGAGGAATAAAAAATTAATGTGAATAGCATTTTTAAAAACGATAAAAATATATGTTTTTAAATTTTTATAGATGATCCCTATTTACCACCAAAGATAAAAAGTGGTTACGTAATTTTTTTAGTACAAAATAAAACATTATGGCTGAACGGTTCATGTTTCGATTGGATATTTCCGCATACCACAGAATACTGGCAATTGGCGAGGATTCCGTATACAAACTTGATTGGTTGTTTAGTATCTAACAAAAAAAAAAAAAAGAAGCAATCAATTTGTTGCAACATGTATCGAAACTGATCGATAAAAAAAAATCGTTGATCACTGATGTAGTGCATCGGGTAAAGATACTCCCATCTTCCGAATTCAGAGAAATGGATGCCCGCTACCTTGTTCCGTTCTCTCAGCACTCATTTTGGGTTATATTTGTTTCGTTTCATGATTCCTTTATAAATAGCTTTCTTTCCCATTATAATTTTTTATTTTTTGTAAAAGATTTTATTTTATAATTCACCAAACAATCTTGAAGCTATTGCCCAGAAATGTGAAATAGACATTTGTATCGTATGAAAGAAAAATGCCATAATTGGCCGGTATCCGGACCGGGATGAGATGGTAATACTCTGTCACGGAGATCGGTGATTTGTTTAAAAGATACCTGCTGTACACATGTTAATTATGTGGGCATAATTATTTCGTACTCAGCATTTATTTATCTTAATGGACAGTTCTTCAGAACTCTATTTACGGAGTTTCGCGAGTACTCGATCTAACTTGTGATTTTAGTAATTATCCAATAAAGGTGGGATTTTTAATTACTCCTGATACATAATTAGAGGGAGGTTCAATTATAAACAGACATTTTGCAGTTATAACTTATTTATAAACTAAAATGAAATTACATATATCCTATTTCTAAATATAATTTCCTATTGCTGAAATACACTTATTCTAGCCATTAGCAACTCCTTTGACACCACAAGGTAAGGACAGTAAAACTTGGTTATAACGAGACTCAAGAAGCCGATCAAATATGCTCGTTACAGCCGAGTACTCGGTACTTCCGAGTAGCCAACTCATAATCGTAAATTTTTACGCCATCATTATCTACTCGTATTATAATTTAAAAAATATTCTGTATACCTAAGAAGTTGTTTTAAAATAAAATATCGATGTGTTTTGTTTTACAGACACAAGTAAAATTTAGATGTAATACAATTTTAGAGGCTAATACGTTTAGTTCCTTTAACCAAAATCTGTTAGCGTTCAATGAATCAGCTAAAAAAATGGTAATAAGTGTGCAGTAAAACTTACAAAAATTATCGAAGAAAGTAACAAATGAATACCACACAAAAATGTCCAAGTCACACGTCTTTACGTACAAACTGTATTTATTAAATCTAAAAAATCATTCTAATCTTTTTTTTTTCATTCTAACAGAATATATGAACACTTAATTGCGCATACAAACTAATTAGCTTTAAAATAATCTTTTATTTTTGTTTGTTACTAATTTTATACCTGTAATCATCAAAATAGTTTTGTAATTTATTCAACTACTCCATAAACTCATCACTTACATTATTGTAAGTGTAAAATACACTGTACAATTTTTTTTTTTTTTTTTTTTAGCAAGAAACACTAAAATGAAAACGCATTCACTGATGCGACTACAGTATTACTGTACTGTATTTAGCTACTGGGTATCCGATCGACACTTTAACACAATGCTGTTTATTTAACTGATAGTATGGCACACTACTGTATTTTTAAACTTAAAATTATAATTACTGAATTTATCATTGGAAATAGGACAGATAAAGTTTATCTTAACCACATCCCTCTTCAGAATTTTACTTAAACCGTTTAAAATGTGCTATAGAGGTCGATGAACCTGTTTGGGCGGTTTTGACGGATCATTATTTGGCCCCAGTCTTTCCTAGAATTTTGCAAAACGAAAAACCCGAGTAATGAAAATAACTACCAGCCTCTGTAATACCAAACTCATCAAGAACCTAGATGCCTGGTGTGGCAGAACACGTGGAGTGATAGACCACTACATCACACAAATGCTGATAGGGTATGGGGATTTTGAGACCTACCTTCACCGGATCGGTAGAAGAGTTTCTGCCAACTGCATGTTTTACAACGGCCATGATGCTGAACATACACTTTTTGTTTCTGTAAAGTGGGAAAAGGAACGAAGGAAAAGCAACATGCTAGGGTTCACGGCGGACAACCTGATCGTCTTTTGATTGGAGACAGAGAAAAACTGGCAGGACTTCAGCCGCTTCTCGGCTGTGGTGCTGCGTGCTAAGATGGTGGAAAGCAGAAGGCGAGGGTTTTGATTACACAGAGGCGGGCTTACGGCAGTAGAGCCAAGACAGGAATCGGACGGCGAAGTTGGGGGGGGGGAAGGACAGACTTCTGCTGAGTCGCCGCGCGTCTCTGCTTTCGAAGATGGGCGGCGATGATGACGCACGGGAACTCCCCAACCCTTGGCGCTGAGATACCAACACAAACACGAAGAAGCCGAGGAGATGGACAGCCGCCCTGCTGAGTCTCCACGGATCCCTGATTTGGGATGGGTGGTGGTGACGATGACGCACGGGGACACCTATCCTGACGGTGTGAACACGTGCACACACACACACACACACACATACACAGCAAAAAACAAACAGTATGTGTAGGTGTTTGAATGAGTGAGTGGATGTGAATGTTTTTTTATGTTGCAGGTGCTGTAAACAAGAACTGAAGGCTGTATGCTAAGAGCAAGGTAAGAGAACCTGAGTTCACTTCGGAAATAGACAAGCAGAAAGCTGAAGGAAGACGACGAGGAAAGGCATAGAAAAGCCCACTGAGTGGTGAAGAATCTGTCTGGAGGGGGAAGGGGCGACGGACAACTCTCTGCTGAATTGTCACACGCCTGGGCTTGCTCGGTTGGGTGGCGATGAAGACCCTTACGGGGACTCCTGACCCTCTGATCCCAAAGGCACCTCCCCGAGGCTGAGTAATGCTTAATTGCGAGTCCGGTCTCGGGGAGGAGGAGAACGGTGAGGGAGATTTATTCGGTATGGGGCAGGTTATATATGCCTAACAACACCTTGGCAGAACCTGTTAACTTGTTAGCTAGCCCTTGGCGAATAGCGCCCTGGATCCGAGCTCGACACACCCTAGTGGCGTGCGTAAATGGCATTCCTTTACCACCGGCAAAAAAAAAAATAAATAAATAAGCTTCTGTAATACCGCGATGGAACTGTACAACGTTCTATTATACTGTACTATACAACGTTCTGTTATAAACCTTTTGTTTACCCTTCAGACCTGATCTGTACAAGCCTAAGATAAAATATCACAATCTTTGCATATGAATTATAAAAGTATATTTCATAGATGAAGAAATGGATTTTTTCTTGCAATGAGATCATTTGGCAGTTGTTTAACTTTTTTGATTAACAGTATTTTAAAAAATGAAAATGCTCGTAATAATTAAATTTATGATGCATCAATACCTCGCTAAAAGCAAGTTAATTTATAATTAATGAGATAGAAAACCAAACAAATCCCTGAATTTTGCTCGTTACAACCAAGTTCTCGTTACAAGCGAGCTTGTTATTCCTGGGTACCGCTGTAATTTGGTTGCACATTGATCTATTTTTTGTTAAGTACTAATAATCTTTTCATTCAAGTCAAATTTCTTCCCCCTAAAGATTTTTAAAGTGGGTCGGCACAGACACCACTAGATTAGAGCTGTGTGAAAATTGGATAATACATTCCATTCGAACATCCACTATTTTCACAGCTAAATCGGCAATATAAGAGAAAACAAACAGAAAACGGGCAAATTTATTCTTGAAAGTAATTGCTATGTTTTCATTTTATCTTTTAAAATTGTAATATAATAATGAGTTATCTGTTCTGCAAGAAAGTTCAAGGTAGAGTATTCGCTATGAGCCTAATAAAAAGTTATCATTATTTACTCCCCGATAAAAACATGATTTGTGTTTTTATTGTAGAGGTGAACTTGAATATAACAAATAAATAATGGGAATAAAATTAAACAATAATGTTTCATCAAAGGTTATTATAATCTAAAAGCTTGCCTCCATCATTCTCATATTACGATAGAAGTTGTGTGACCCCCGACCAATCTTCTTTCTTTGTATTCAGACTGCAAAAGTAGGAAACGAATGTCACACCCTCTTTTTTAAATTTGAAATAATATTCTACTTGTGTTTTTACAATTCCTACTTTAATTTCAGGAGTTCTCTAATAATAATTCAACGATTAAGTGTTTCAATTTCAGTTTGCGTAACCATTAAAAGTTTTTTGCCAATGATTATTTATTTCCAACTCTCTCTCTCTCTCTCTCTCCCTCCCTCCCGCCCTCCCCTCTCCCTCCCCCTCCCATCCTCTCTCTCTCTCCCCTAAACTTCTCCTCGAATAATTTGTATTACTGAGAGTGCCATTCATCCCCAAACTGATTTTTAAATCTCATATTGATTTCAGTTTGATTGACCCCTTATTAAACATTTAGTAATGATTCGTTCTATAACAATATCTTGATTAGACATGTTAATTACAACTGACAATCAAAACAGAAAGAGAAACCAGCATTACTGATATTACATAAATTCAGATATATAATGTGTTTGTTCGATATACACCTTGCATTTTAAAAGAGGAAAATATGAAAACTTCTATTTATACTTGAAACTTTCGAGTACGTATTTACATTCATACAAACACTGAGTTGAAAATGAATTACGTTCTAATTTTCAAACTAATTTTAATTGCAGTTTAAGTTAATTTTACGCTAAATATTTTTACAAAAATTAAATTAATAAATAAAAATCGTTACTATATCTGTTAATGTTCTTTGTAAGAATATATTATTATCTTTTAATACGTGTAACTAAATGAAAAATCTATAATGAACAAAATTGAAAATCAATCGGTGCATAGTGTAAAAAAATAGCTCGTTATAAAATTACCAGAGAATTAAAATAACTATGCATGCACATATTTTTACAGGAAGTTTAAAAAAAATTGAAAAAGAACACGTGCATCACTTCAACAAACTACGTAAGCACTTTTATAAACATTGGAAAAATAATATTAAAGCTGTGATAAATTTATCATCTTAAAAAAGAAAAATTCTATTTGCAAAAAAATTTGATTATATCCCTCAATATCAAATAAATAGAAAATAAAATTATAAAAAGCTCGAAAAATTTCCCTATTAATAAACTTTACTTTAAAAAAAAATTAATGTAATAAATTCAATATGGTGGCAACATAATTGGATGAATTAAGAAATGTATTTATTCATTTTTTGATTGGTGAAAAATCATAAAGGTTACTATAGTTCGATAGATAAGAAAACAAGATGCAATATAAGTTTTTATATTTTTAATCTTAGAGAAATCAAGTCGAACAATAAACACCCATAAATTACTTTAACCAGAAGAATATTAAAAGTAAAATAAAATAAACACAAAAGAATTAAAAGAAACCTTATGGGTATATTTTTTAAAAAGCCAAAAAAAAAATTCAACTAGATGCGTGTATGGAAATAATAGTTACATAAAAAACAAAATTTTTTTCAATATTCAACAAAATTATTTGCTTAAAGTAATTTCTTAGCTGAAATTAAGTAATAAATTTTAAAAACAAAACAATATTTAAAGGGGTACGATACACTGAAAAAATTAATCTTTTTAAATTTTGTTCAAAAAAAGTTTTTTTTTGCTCAATTCATTGAAAAATTTAGATTTTGATTTTTCTTCGATTATTTTTCTGTTGTATTTGTTTTTATTTCATTTAATTTTGACATTGATTCTATATTCCATTCCTTTCTGAATAAAATGGTGTAATAATTATTTATGTACAATAATTGGAAGTATAAAAAAAAAAATGAATAAACATTAGAAACATATCACGTCAGTTTTGCTGGTTTCGAAGTCGGAAAATACTCATTTTTGAATGTGTATTCTCGATTTCGAAAAGACGTAAAAGAGAGATATTTACCTCGTTATAAAGTTTGAAATTCGCGCTTTTATTTTTTCTGTAGTTTATTGTGGCATCTATTTACAAAAGGCTGAATGCGCCAGATTTATTGAAACGGTGTACTCGAAGACTGACTTAAAATTTTAACGAGAGTCTCCATAGCCTTATATGGAAGTACTGCGACAAGTCAAAAAATGTTTCAATGAAAATGATGGAATATGCAGCAACTTCTGCTGCTATAATTCAATTTAATTTTGGAAACGCAACAAACATTTCTATTATGAACGGAAGCTGTTTATCACCAGCTAGCCATACGGTATGCACGGAGATTGGACAAAAGAAAAATGAAATGGTCAGTTGTACAAAATAACCTAAAGTATCAAGAAAAAAGGAGAAAAATCCAACAGGCTAAATTAAGAATTAAAGACGAAGAAAAGGAAAAGGAAGGTGTTACACACACGGCGGTGGTCTTTTTTTAGTTATTAAGTGAACCTTAACGTGCCTTTACCTCTAACCGATTCCTCCCATCAAGAGAGGCTCCCAGCCGGGACTGTGTCTTTTATTTTCAGCACCCCAAACAGAGGGGTCCTTAGTTGCTTATTGAGGGTGGCTCACCTAAATGAACCAACCTCTCCTGCGTCGGGCTTCCTTCACGTTCCCTAACAGCACTATAGCCCGACCCATTCTCTTGATTCTTGGTCTTTAATTTGCAAGATTTTTGTAGCAAGTGTGTTCACTAGTTCCCAGCAAGCCCTGTCTTTTAGCATAACGGGATAGTTAGCTCCGATTTTATTCAACTCAACCCCATATTTCTTCTTATGGAATCCCACCTACATACAAATAAATTGCGTGCTCTGCAGTGTCGTTGTCCTGGCAGTATCTGCACGTCGGGGAATCCCGCCTGCCGAAACGGTGGAGGTAGGCCTCAAAACTCCCGTGCCCAGACAGAAGCTGCATTAGATAGAAGCCCACCATCCCGAATCCACGATGTAACCACGTCTAAGTGCGGAATTAACTTCCGTGTCCATCCTCCTGTACATGAGGCGTCCCACAGTGTTTGTCAGTTATGACTTGAGTGCCCCGTGCGAAGTTATGGAGACTGAAGCACAAACGTTTTTGAATTGGACTAAATGAACTGTGAACTAAATGATTTGAATCAATTGAATGATTAATAAAATCTGTAGGCTTCCCATAGGGACTGCATCATTAGTACTCCCTGTTAGTCCAAGGAGTGCTAGTATCCCAGCCGACATCTTGAAATTTCCGTTCTTCACTGTGGAAATTTCCCTTTCTTCTCCGAGATAATTCCCCATTTCCCATATAAAATAGATTAAAATCCTCTTTCCCCTGAAACGGGGCCGTCAAACACTAATTTTTCTCCATGCACATAATTTTTAACTGCCTATTTCTCTGTGACAAACCGTTTGTGTTAAATCCGTTTTTATTATATAGATAAAACTTTGCAATAGATACCAACAGAAGGTGTTAGTACAATAATTAACAAAATTTTAACAAACTTGTTTTTTATTTTTTACCATGGACCCTTCAACAGATTATTAATTTTTAAACTATCATGCTGTTATATTGTTGGAAAAACTACATTATTATTTAGCTCACCAGGCTGGTCTAGACGTTACCTCGTCATTAGAAGTCACTTAAGAACTGTTTTTCGAAATCGAAAATTCTGAAGTTTAATCCTAATAAACGTTAGTTGCGTTTTACGGAGTCGAATACTAGACAGCGGATACAGGTGTACTTTGGTAGTTAGGATTCAATTAGTCACTCATCTCAGAACTAAGTCTGTATAAGACTACACTTATTTACATTTCATTTATATTCTCATCTCACTGGGCCATGAGGAATTGCTTATTGTTCACTAGTAAAACAAATTGCAACGTATACATTAGAAAAAAAAAGTATTTCTCTTCTTTGTAATCAACCCGTTATCGGATGTTGGCAATCCTAATGGTTATTTTGATTATGTTGGCTACTGTTCTAAATAATTCAGAGAATAATATATTGAATCAAGTTCTTGAATTCTTAAGCCAAGAAATTCTACGCCTTCCAGATCCTTTGTACTTTCTATCGTTCTCTGAATTATCAGCTGTAATAATTCAAATTTCTATCGAATATCACACTGAATTATCAAAACACTTCTTTTTTTTTTTTGAGAATGGTGACTTCTCTCATTAATCTTCATAATACCTAATACTTGAAATATGTCAGTCCAAGAATACTTAATAAGATTCTGTAGAATGTTAACAAAATAATGTTTCAAAGATGAAATATAGAAAAATAAAATGTAGTAAAGTTAAATTAAAATGTAGTAAAAGTAGTTTATTATAATACCACTAAACCACAAGCAACCAATGGTTCTCCATGACGAGACGGGGACAACTAAACAATTTTAAAAGGAAAAGGTAGGATTGTGAGATATCATTTCAAAGGGCATTGAAAAATAAAACTTTTGATTTAAAAACCTACAGTCAACAACAACCATAATCAAAATGGAAGCAATTTAATATTTCTCATAGCTAGCTTCAAAATTGGTCGAAATTACACTCCAAATAGCGGTCTAAACCAGAAAACCAGATAATTTATGATAGGAGTATTTGATAATTCCATTCTTGTAATATTTAAATATTGAATGGTTATTTAAGGATTGCCATATCTTGTTAACACTCGGTATAGACCCAAAGTAAAACTTATAATTTCTCTAAGATGGTCTAAATCACACTCGCTACTCAATATAATTAAAAAAAAAAAAAAAAAACACGAAGACATAATATTTTCCCAACCATGGTTTGATAAAGAAATCTGAATAATCATTTATCAACTTTGGATTGACTTCAGAGAAAGCTGCTCATATTTTTCCCATTCTAAATTTAATATTTACTGGATAATTTAATTTTAAATTTATATTGTCTTACGTAATTGCGACTTTTTTTGTTTTTACTCTCCAAATTATTCATGAATAAGCTTCCTGTGGCTGTTTTCTACTAATCATGAATATCATTAAAGACCAAATACAGGCCAACATATACACATATGTACAAACATCCGTATAATAAAAATACATTTTTAGGACTTGGAGCATTGGTAACAAGAATTTTTTTTATAGAAATTTATCTGAAATTTATTTTAATCTGTTTTTTTTTTTTTAAATTTAAAACAAATTTTTGAGTGTATCCTTTAACACATAAAACTAAATAAAAGATTATTTTTTTTAATTTTTTGTTGTCCGATTTACATACTCTCCTCTACAGGGAGAGTATGCTATGCCGGGAAAGTAAAAAAGATTATTCCTTGAACATTCGTTGTGGTAGTCAAAAAATTAAATTTAAGAAAATGCGCCCACGTAGTAATACTCGAGATACAAAAATTGCCAGTTAGCTTTAATATTTATCATACGCTAAAAAAATGTATATATTATATTTTCAAACAGGTATAAAGATAATATAGGATAATTAATTAATAATCTAAGAAAAATATTACCTCTGAATAACAAGTTTAATTGTGTTTCCAGCATTGTGAAAAAGATTTTGAGCATCTTGATGACGTATATCTCTAGCATCATAATCAGCAATTTTACGAATCTTATCACCTGGTTTTAAGATTCCATCACTCGGTGTTCCAAATTGTGCCTGAAAATATAATAAAGCATTAAGAACATTAATAATAAATTAAAAAAAAAGAAGCATATTGTGTCATACCACACTATGCTTATAATAATTTATTTTATGTACACTAGAACATTGATTAATTTTCAAACTTTTACGCCCACCACCCATTGAGAACCAAAAATTCTCAATATTTAGAAAATAGATTGAATTTGGTACATTACTTATATATTTATTTTTTTTTTGTCCAAAGATGAAGGAATGCCATTTACGCACGCCACTACGAGTGTGTAGGGCTCGGACCCAGGCCGCTATCCGTCCTGGGCTAGCAAAAAGGCTAACAGCCTCTGCCAAGGTGTTGTTAGGCATAATATAACCTGCCCCATACCGACTAAACCTCCCTCCTCGAAGAACTAATCCGTCCCGAGACCGGACCCGCAATTAAGCATAACTCAGTCTCAGAGGGAATGTTCCGATAACACTCAGAGTCTCTTTTCCCGATCCCTCTCCAACGGAACCTGCAACAAACAAATAAAAAAACAACACAAAAAACAGTCATGCGCACCTGTCCTCTCTCACTCACACACCTACACCTGATTTTTATTATTATTTTTTTAATTTTTTTTTTTTTGTTGTAGAGTCTGTGTCTGTTCGTGGGTGAATGTATACTTGTAAGTGTTGTATTTTTTTTTTTGTGTAGGTGGATGTGTGTACGTATTCCCGCGAAGGGTTGAGAGTCCCCGTGCAGCCCACACGGGCATCCATCCCCTTGAGGGACACATACCGGCTCAGCAGGAGGCTGTCCCTCCCCCCCCCCCTCCCCCATGTTCATGTGAATCGTAATGATGTTCTGATCGAGGATTCTGGGAGTCCCCCTGCCTCCTCACCGTAGCCCATCCCCGCATGCAGGAAAACGCGACGGCTCCACAGAGGGAATATTATTTATTAAATTGGGTCAAAATATTTATGATGTAATAGAAAAACTTGATTATTTTTATCTAATTTTTGTAAGCAAGAAAAGATATAATTTTTTTTTGGAATGAAATCAAATTAATATTAATTCTGCTGATTAATACTGATCTTCATGGCGGAATTGTAGCGTCTCGGCCTTTAATCTTGTGATCTCAGGTTCGAATACCGATCTAGTAAGGCGTTTTTTACATGTTATGAAATCCCATTTCCATATTCTCACGCACAAGCGTCAAACTTACTTACTGTGGTGGATTAATTCATCACTGGGGTTGAAGAATTAATCCACCCCAAAAAAAGTAGTACATATTTATAGATATTGGAAAAAAAGACTTTACAATATTATTTACAATTATTATTTTATTATATATATTATTATTATAATATAATATAATACAATTATTATATATATTATTTTTCAGTAAGCTAATATTCCAAATTTTATTAAGTTAGCAAATGACGTAATTTTTCATTGAAACGCAATTTATTTATTTCAGTATAACTAAATTTTTGGTTTTAAACTGCGACGTTTAGTTATATTTACATTTTGTCCTTGCATTTCATATAAAACTAAAGCATAAGCACATTATTTAATTTCAAAAGTAAATTTTATGAATATGTAGACATAACAATTTTTCTTCTGAAATACAAGGAATCTTGATTACGTCTTGGATTAATATATCTACCAGTGGACCTCCTCCATAGAAGATTTTGAATACTCACTGCCTCTCTTTATCTATTTAGCCTCCGGAACTACCGTAAAGTATTACTTCAGAGGATGAATGAGGATGATATGTATGAATGTAAATGAAGTGTAGTCCTGTACAATCTCAGGTCGATCACTCCTGAGAAGTGTGGTTAATTGAAACCCAACCACCAAAGAACACCGGTATCCACGATCTAGTATTCAAATCCGTATTAAATCCGCAGTGGATACTAACAGACTACTTTATTTTATTCTTTTATTTACTTGAAAAAAATGCAATTTTAATAAAATAAATCTTCAACGGATAAAAATAATATTTAAATTAACTTTCCTTAGAATTTTTCTTTGTCATCTCAAAACGACAAACGAAGGTTGAAATCTTCATTTAATAAAACTATTTATTGTTACTTGCAAACCAAGTGAATATGGTTACTTATGTGGTTACTTATTGGTTACTTATATGGTTACTGAATATAAGGTTACTTGCAAACCTTGTGATTATTTATTGGAGATGTATTTTTTCAGCAAAATTTTTCAGGATGAAAATTAAAGTAAATAATACTAAAACCAATTTCATATGTAACTTTTTTTTAGAATTTTGTTGTTGATTCTATTCTAGATAATATCCTGTACTTGGAATAAAAACTGATAATTTATATTTTTAAATAAACTTGAAATTAATGAATGTTTCTACAAAATGATGCGAATTATCACGTATTTCAGAAGATTAGGTATGATATGTCTTAGTCTAGTTATAATAGAATGATATAAAGTATGTAAAATATCTATAGAAATGGCAAAAGTTGATAAAAGTTTGGGGAACTATTAAAAATTTTTTAAAAATTGTATCGACCGTTTTGAGGTTAGATGAGATGAAACCCAGTCGGCTGTTGAAATCAAGTAACTAACTCATTGATTCTTTATATATATATATATATATATATATATATATCTTTTTCTGTTTAGCCTCCGGAACTACCGTAAGGTATCATTTCAGAGGATGAATGAGGATGATATGTATGAATGTGAATGGGGTGAGTGTAGTCTTGTACAATCTCAGATCGACCACCCCTGAGAAGTAGTGTGGATAATTGAAACCCAATCACCAAAGAATACCGGTACCCACGATCTAGTATTCTTTATATCTCAAATAAGTAATCATGATGTGAAATCATTATCCTTATACGGCAAATAACGCACATTACGTTACTTAAAAATAGGAAATGAAATTAGGTAATAAAAGCTAAAAGTATGATCAAATGTCAAATATTTAATATATACAAATATATTACATGTGAAATGAAAATGATAACAGGTGTGGCAATTAACATGTACATTTATATATATATATATACACAGAATATCCCAGAAGAAACGACAAACCTTTCAGGACATTTTTTACTGGTGAAACTAAAGAAAAAAATTCATATAAAGTGGAAAAGCTTTGTTTTCAAATTATGGCTACGGAACATTTCTCCCAGATTTCAGTTCTTCTATTAAAACGAAGCCCTATTATAATTTTTGGTACAAAATTTAAGGAGTCAAATTTTGCGGTTTCTTATGTAATTTGTGCTGGAAATTGTGATAAAATAGATACCAGAACTGTAACTCCAGTAGTTTTTAAGATAGCCGACGTTAAACACAAAATTTGGTGTCAAAAAACAAGTTTGTTTTTTTAGTTTTGTAATAAAATAGCTTTGTTAAACGACAAATAAATGCGAAAGATTTAGTAAAAAAATTTGTAGAGAATTAACTTCAAAGAAAATTAATGAAAACACAACCAATAAAAATTAAATAAAACTCTTAGAGGAAACGCTGGGTCTTTAATTTGGGTCCCAAAAATTACATTAGGGTTTCTTCTTATTAGAAAAGCTAAAATTCTGATAAAATATTTCGCTAGCCGTAACTCCAAAACAAACCGTTTCTAGATCTATGTTTATAAGTAGTTTTTTCATTATTTTTACCAGTAGAACTTGGACTAAACGTTCTGAATAACTTAAAAATCCTCCGGATTTCATTAAAATTTGATTTTGGGAACTCATCTTTTATCTAAACATATTTTTTTGTTATATGAGAAGTTATGAATAGGAATAACTCTGAGAGCAACAGCATAATTAGTAAAAAATCTATTTCCAGTTTTTAAGGTTCTTCCTCATATAGCGCGAGCGAAGCGACGACGTAGTAGGATGTTTGTGATGTATATAATTTACTTTTGTAACTTTTATACGAATTTGAATACTAAATCGAGCATACCAGTGTTCTTTGGTGGTTGGGTTGCATTTGTCCCATGTAGCCGTGAGGTTAACGCAACATCGCAAATCAGCTGATTTCGAAGTCGAGAGTTCTAAGGTTCAAATCGTAGTAAGGGTAGTTACTTTTATACGGATTTGAATACTAAATCGTGAACCGGTGTTCTTTGGAGGTTGGGTTTCAATTAACCACACTTCTCAGGAGTGGTCGATCTGATATTGTACAAGATTACACTTCATTCACATTAATTTTTTTTTTTTCACCTCCGGAACCACCGTTAGGTTATATCTTCAGAGGATGAGATGAACGAATTGTAGCGTGTG
>JAAAKQ030098031.1:0-14475 GCA_010016005.3 Zanna intricata
TTGAATTGTTATTTATTGTAATTTTTTTTACAATCAAAGGTTAATAATTATTAATAAATTAATACATTTAAATTTTTAAAAAAATTTAGAAAAAGAAAGAAATGAAACAAACGATGTGCCTTCCCTTGTAAGATCAAAATATTTCATTAATTCAAATTTTATCGGGCGATAACTCTGTAACCAATGAAAACTTATCTTCATAATACTTATCTTCACATAGTACTTACTATATGATATATCGTTGAAAAGATCACAATTAGGGTTTATTACTGATGTTAGGAAAAAGTCCAAAATACAATTGTTTTGGATTTAAGGTTTATTGGACAATTTTGGTCCATTCGATTGCAATCCAACTAGAAGGTGCACAACTAGTTGTGCACCTTCCCTTTTGGATGTAACATCTAGATTTTACGTCTCCAAAAGTTACGTCTTCGATTACTATGATTTCTACATCTTCGGTAATTCATAGAACACAAATTTATGGATAAATTTAGTAATTTTATATGAAATCTGATCTGAAATAATTAAAATCTCAAATATGTCTAGAATTGTATTATTAATAGTTTATGAAAAATCTGGGGCAAAAGAATAAATGATTGAATTCAAAAAACACACAGTTTTATATTTGGTCCAAAATAACTTTGTAAAATGATAATAAATAGATAAAGGTTTTAAACAAAACTTGTATAAAATTTTATTCTGAATAAAATGGTATGAATAATGTCCATAGAAAGTAAATAAAAACGCAAGAATTTCGAAGTTTATTAAAAAAACAAAACATAATATAATGTGACATTTTTTAATTATGTATTAAACGAAAAAAAAAATTTCAATATTACTATTACAATATTGAAACAATTGATTTTCTTGATCATTTTCTTTTATCACTATTGGAATTTTATTTATGCACTTCATCACTTACTTATATAACCATGTATGATAACAGGTTTTTTCTGTTTCCGTTATATACCCGAGTTTACCTGATTAGTGTTATTTAAACTATATCACTACTAATCTTTCTATTTCCTATAGATTAGATAGTCAATACGAAACAAAAATGTTTAATATTACAAAAAATTTAACATTTTAGAAAAATAAACAATAAAAAAAAAAAAAAAAAGAAGTTAATAAGGTAAACGGATTCTTTAATAAGGGGTAAAATAAAGTACCCCTTAATTTGGATCCCTAGAATTACAGTGAGGCTTAATTTTAGTAATTGCGTAGAAATCTAACGGAATCTATCGCCAGCCAAACTACATAAGCGTTTATTGCATTCTCACACCCTCCCCCCTCGCTCTTTCTCTCTCTCAGTTTACTTACGCATGTACGTTTACCTCAATATACAGTAAAGAATGACATTGACGCCACTTCTCTTTCTTTCTCCCGCTCTTTTTCTCTCTTTCTGTACACCGGTACGCATGCATATACGTATACATTAATATAGTATAGAAAAACTCGTAGTTATCCGGAGCACGTTGCTTTGTAGATATGATTGTGTATAAATATACATATTGAAGTGTTTGTTAAAATGTAAATGTTTTGTAACATTTATTTAATAAAGAAAACAAATTAAATTTTTATTATCAAATTATTTAATTAACCATTACGCTATATTATAAATAGATTTCTTAAGTAGTCTTAAGTCCTTTTAAATGAATAATTATCTACATTAGAATCAGCAGTAGACTTAAATATAATTATTAATCAATGATCAGTACTACTATGTATTAAGTTTTCACTCCTGTTTTTTTTTTAATACTCTGTCTGTATAACATATTTTGTCATCCTATCACTTTCCTAGTATATTATTTTCCATTTCAAGGCAAATACTTATAATTAAATTTACTTTCTTTGAAACAAAGTTTTACTCTAATTTTCTTTCGTTATATACGTGAAATGAAAATACTGAAAACAAAATGGAGCAGCATACTATCAAAAGGTTTGGAAAAAAGCTCATTATATTTTTATTTTCTGAGTTCCAACATAGCTTACACCTAAAACGTTTTCATTTGGCTTATACCAAAAATTTTATGATATATGAATATGATATAAATCCAAGCTCGACCGGAATTCCTCTTCATCTACAACCTTCCCTGGGATATGAATGAAAAGCAGTTCTAATGTATGTAATTCAACGAATATATGCTGTTAATTTGAAAGCTATCAATTGCGGTTGGTTTTTGATTCTCGTGTGATGCGAAAACAAACAGACACAGAAACAAACTTTGGCTTGATAATTATATAAGATATATAAAACGCAAAATATTTACTTAATATAAATTTTAATTTAATTTCAAAGTATTGTCCATTATACGAATTATTTTCGTTTTTTTTGATCGTGCTCTTTAAATGTTTATATTATTAATTTCTTTAAGAAAAAAATCTTTAAGTAAAATGTTTCATTTTTTTAAGTAAAACATATTTGTCGGCCTCCGTGGCGGAGTGGTAGCGTCTAGGCCTTTTATTCGGAGGTCCCGGGTTTGAATCCCGGTCAGGCATAGCATTTTTCACACACGCTACATTTCATTCATGTCATCCTCTGAAGATATACTTAACTGTGGTTCCGGAGGTTAAAAAAAAAATGAAATAACATTTATTTATTAGTATTTATAACGGCTTTTGTTGTCTGTATTTCTTTTGTTAAAATTAATTAATAAAATATATATAATTAATACAATAGATATTTTATTTGCTAAATTAATATTAAAAAATTATATTTTTTCTATTTTTTTTTTGGGGGGGGGAATTTATAATTAATTTCTTTTCTTTTATTTATTTATTATTATTTTTTTTAATTTATTTTACGTAACTATATAATTTTTTATATAATATTGTCAGATTAAACCTGAACTTGAAGGCTATATGCTTGAACTCAAATAAAGACAGGCTATAAATCTTTTTACTTCTGAAAAAACCATAGGATAGCTGTTTTTAATCCCATTGATTCATGATGTAGTTATCAAATATTAAAATAGGTAAAGTTCTCACATAAAACCTTTCAAGAGAATGTTTTTAATTCGATTAGTTGAAAGATAGATGCATATTCCCTACGCCAGTGCATACACTACACCTTTTCCTGCTACGATCACGTATTGTATCGTTCACGGAAAATTTTTGTTTCTACTCTACAGCAAACAAATTTAAAATTAATTAAAAATAAATTAGCCTTTATACCTTTATCTTAAAAGTATGCAGTTTTTATTTGTTATTTGTTTTTGTGTGTTGTAGGAGTGTAAAGAGATAAAAATTAAATGTTTTAAACAAAATTTTGTATAAATATTTATAAATAACCCAATTAATTTACATTATAATTATTATTTTATGGTATTCTCTTAAAGAAAATTATCTGATCATCTAATAATGTTAAAAAAGTATGTATCTAGATATAAATAATATGCATTATGATGGAATAAATATTATTTCATACTCTAAGTGATTTTCACTGAATGTAACCGATATAAAATTTTACAGTGATTTAAGAAAAATATTATTACAATATTGGCAGTGATGCAGAATATAATCATTGGCAAATATAGATTCAGAAATGGAATAAGTTAGAATGTAATGTATAATGTAGAACATGACCGGAATACATATCGAGTCATTTCAGATGTCGTAAAGGGAAATATATTTTACTGTTAAAAATAATAAATTATTCATTCTCTTAATGCATAAACCTTTTGAGATATTTTTTTTTTCCCCGCAGATCGGAATTAACCCTAAAATAAATCATATTTGACATCAATTATTTTGGTCTCATGTTTTTTTAATAACGTTGAGTTTTTTTCAATAATTACTTCATCAGTTATACATTTATCATATCATTTACAGAAGAAGAAAAAATTTGGTTTACTGGATAATAAAATGTTTCAAAATAATATATTTTATTATATATATAATAAAATATATATATTATTAAATATTAATATATATTATTAATATACATATATTATATAATATATATTATAATGTACATTTTAATATTAATATTTGAATAATTTTTAATCAATCTCGCTGTAAAATTGTAGAGGAAAATAAAACGGTTACCGGAGATAACCACTATTTAAAAATCAGTAGCGTACAACGTTTATACAGAAATTCGAGTGTAGCAAGGGTATGTCAAAATCTAGTATACAGAAAATCTTCCGCTAAATCCATGACTGTCCATCTAATTTAAGTTCTTCCTATTTATATATAGACATATATAAATTACACAAATTTATTATCATTTGTAATTGACAATCATTATCTGCCTAGCGACAGGTCTCTTGCGCCACCGCTGTTTCCACCCGTTTCTGTCCCAAGCCTTCACCTTCGTACTCTTATAGTTTTCAAACTTCACTCATTTATTAACTTGATTCTTTTTCTTCCTCGCTTACGTTCTCCTTCTACTGACTCTTCCGAAGTATTTTTCAAGATTCCACTTCCTCTTATCACATGTTCTAACTGGTTTCTTTTCCTTTTCAGTACGTCTCACATAAATGTTTTTTCTTCTTTAATCTTCCTCATTTTATCCTTACATCTTACTCTACCTTCTCGAAATCTACATCTCAAAAACACAATCCAGTTTCTTCTCCTCATCGTCCATAGGTTACTTCCATACATATCATTTGACTAATCTCTTGTTTAACAACTCCAACTCTAGACATTTGCTATTTAGCAATTTCCTCTTCTTACTGAAGCCATCCTTTGCCATTGCTACCCTTCCCTTTTCTTCCATTACGCTCTTTCAGTCATCTGTCATTACAGTACCCAAATATCTGTAATTTTTTACTTTCTCATTCTTCCTTCGCCTGTCCTTAGCTCTAACTTCTTTATTGTTCATTTTATTGCTGTATTTCTTCCTACTTTTATTTTTATTCCATTTCCTTTCATTCCTTCCTCCAGTGCTGTAAACAATCTTTGAAGCGTGTATTTGCCGTCAGCTAGATCTACCATACTTTCAGAACATATGCATCTTATTTTTCATCCTACTATATTTATTTCTTCTTGTTTCTCTTTTAATACATTCCCCAACATATCTTTAATGTAAATGTTAATCATTGTTGATGAGAGGCAGCATTCTTGCCAAATAACTCGACCTAGACTCACCCTTAGTCAGTCATATTCTTATTTACTTTCATTGTTGTGTTTCCCTGCTATATAATTCTTTAATTAATTCATTCTATTTTTCCATTCTATATATTTTTTTTTCTTTAAAATCTTCATAATTTTCTCCTGTTTGACTCTTGTCAAATTACTTTTACAAATTTACGAAACACAGACTCTCTTGTTTTCTTCTCTCCTAATTATTATCAATTAAATTATTATGGATAATTCACAAAAAAAAATATATTCAAATAAGAAGGTATGTGGTAAAACAAAAATAAATAACAATACCATAGATAACGAAGGAATAAACCATATTTTTAAAAATATATAAAAAAAAAAAAAATTAAAAGACATCCCGTAGAATATTTTTGTCTAAATTAATTTTATATATATATATTATATACATATATGTGTGTGTGTTGTGTGTGTGTGTGTGTGTGTCCAATACATTTTTCAAATTTACAGCTGTTTTCAACAACAACAAAAATTCTTTATATGTGGCCTATTATTTTTGGCAGTTAAGTCGTCTTTGAAATAATTTACCATACCTAATTTACAACGTAAAATTTCAAAAAATAATTCCTCTTTGAAGAAGATATTATATCTGTATTCCCTTTGCAGAAGACATTTATGTATGAACTATTAATATTTATAATATAATAGCAAAGTTTTATTATTTTTATTGAAAATATTTATGAAATATGGTAGTTTAGGTAATACGTTTTTCCATTTCACAGCGAAATAATATAAACGATTCATTTTTATAGAATAATGAAATTAAGAATTATAAAGGAATTGAACGTAAAGGTTTTTCTATAATATTAGACTGAAAATAAGGAAATGTTTAAAAGTCGATGTTCCTTAAATTAAAGGTAGAGGCAATTTATTTATTTTTTTAATAGATAGTGTTTAATTCAGTTTATTACATTAAACTGTTAGACCCAATTTATTTTTGCCCAACGTTAAAGCTCTAGTTTATAGGTTGCACTAATATAAATAATATAAAGTGCCACTTTATATGTTTTTTTTTCTTTTTAAGCTCCGGAACCACCGTTAAGGTATATCTTCAGATGATGAGATGAATGAATTGTAGCGTGTGTGAAAAATGCCATGCCTGACCAGGATTCGAACCCGGGACCTCCGGATGAAAGGCCGAGACGCTACCATGTGTTTTAATTATATATATATATATATATATATAAAATGATAATAATATATGATATATATATATCACGCTGTATAATGAATTATTATGCGTTGGTTTGTTTGATATACGTGCTCACATTTGTGTTGTTGTCGCAGAATGGACAACGCTGCGCCGGACGGCTGGGCACTACGCGCAGCGCATAGACGAAACCTTTGTTCGAACGACTAATTCGTTTGAACGATTTATACTTCTTTATAAAAACGATATATCTAAAATTATTTTTATGTTTTTGGGATAAAAAAGGAAAACATTGGAGTTAGAGCTGTGTTAAAATATCACAACTCATGAAACATGATTAAAAATCACGATTAAAAATCGTGAAAAATGTTCACGATTTTGAAGCTTTTCGTTGTAAAAAAAACTTTCTGTGATAATAATTATATTCAATATCCAGTAAGACTCTATAGTATGAGTATATTGAATCAAGATTTGTGTCTGGCAGGATGAGATGTAACCTACCAACATTTGGTGAGTCCAGTCATTGGGTGCAAGAATACAATCGGCTTAGTGAAGATCGCGTGAAATCGGCTAACGTGAAATCGCGTAGCTCTTTTTTTTAAATATCTAAATTGATTATTTTTTGGAACTGACTTTCATCTCATATCAGATAGTCTACAAAGGTTTGGTTATATACATAACTTGTCATAGAATCTATATAATATTAGATAGGTAGACAGTACAATCTGATTTTGGCCTGATCCAATTCGGCCATAATATTGCTTGTACATAACCAGTAAATTAATATACTAATGAATTAATAAATTGTAGGATTTTAAATACTTTTATTTAATAATATTATTTCAATTATATTTATTAGCACTGAATGTTTACAAGTAATTTTATTAATATTTTATTCATTTTACAAGTTAGTTTAGCTATAGTTTGAGTTTCTACAAATTCAAATGCTAACTACTGGTTTGAACATAAATTTTATGATTTTTTTCAAGATTTTTATATTTAATAAATAATTTAAAATACAATTAAAGTAAAAAATTATATATAAATATAATACGAAAGTAAAATTACATCTCATAATCCAGTGAATGATTCATTTGAATTCAACATTTGAGTATATGAATTTATTCACAAACCAATGCATTAGAAACTTAATTTTGTATTCCTTTCACACACTTATAGAAAACTAAAGAAAATAAACAAAAAATAATCCTAATTACCCTGCAACATTTATTAGTGTAATGAACATAATTATTTTTTCTTTTTTTTTAACTTTCAGAACCACCGTTAAGGTATTTCTTCAGTGAAAGAGATGAATGAATTGTAGCGTGTGTGAAAAATGCCATGCCGAACCTGGGACCTCCGGATGAAAGGCCGAGACGTTATCAATCGCGCCACGGAGGCCGGCAATAATAAACATCTTAAATCGTTTATACTATTTAAAACTCAACCAAACTCGTTTGAATTCTAAGTATCTCCATTGACCTACTGTGACGAAGTGGTAGGGTGACGGATTTTAAAAACGAAAGGTTCTGATTCGATTTCTGATCAGGTTTGGTACTTTTATCAAACACTATTGTATACATTTTTGATATCATAATCCTAAGCGCAATTTTCGATTTTTATGAAGAGAATTATGTTTAGAAAAAAGAAATTTTCAGCTATCAATTTTTGATAAAGAAATCTTAAAAATTATACAAATTAAATTATTTTTCTGTTGTTAACATAAATAACTGAACACAAATAGAATTTTTAAATTTTAATATCATCTTAAATAGTCATGAAAAGAAACTTTCTATAAACGTACAGGATTCAGGAAGTTAAGGTTTTTTATTTTTTCTTCCTTGTACGTAGTATTATGGTCGCGAAAAATTTCGGTTTTCAGATTTCAATGGAAATATCCATTTCGACCATCCCTGATTCCATTTTGACTAGTTTCGACGTGACGTTTGTACTTATCGTACGTATCTCGCATAATTAAAAAAGATTAGCCGTAGGATGTTGAAATTTTTTATTTCGTATTGTTGTAACACCTAGTACAGTTGTGTACCTCCCATTTTGATTGAAATCGATTGGACCAAAAGTGTTCAAAAAAGTACAAAATCTAAAAAAAATTGGAATTTGGACTTTTTCTTAACTCCAGTAATAAGCCATCATTGAGATCTTTTCAACGATATATCATAACTGGTATTCATTTTCATTGATTCCATAGTTATAGCCAAATAAAATTTTAATTAATGAAATATTTGGATTCTTACAAGGATACACATCGGTTCGAATCAGACTTCATCTCCTTTTTTAATGTTTTTTTTTTCTTAATTTAAATATACTGATTTTTTAATAATTATTAAGCTCTGTTTGCAAAAAAAAAGGGTATTTGTTAATTAATTGGCGTACATAATTCTCATTCATCCTCTTGAAGTAATACCTTACGGTAGTTCCGGAGGCTAAACAGACAAAGAGAGAGTGAGAGAGAGAGGGGGGGCGTAAAAGGAAATCATGTATCATCCAGATCAGATTTTTTTAAGAAGTTTTTTACCAATGTGGAATTATCGTATCAGAACATTAATCCACCTACAAAAATTGTAAACATATTAACAGAATGTTTTTAAGTCAAATACTTTATGTCTCTTCATATTATACATTATTAAAAAGAATATTCTAGAAAATTAAATTATTATAAAATTGAATAAAAATGTAATTAAAGCTAAACAAACAAGAAATGTAATCCGAAATATAAAATTCTTTAGAAAATTAATTCGTTTGCTTTATCTTGAAATATAATTAAAAATAAGAATCACGTTCTTCCAACAATGTAGCCCATCTATTGTGGACTTTACCCACGAGAGTTAATTAAGGAGTTCAATAATGTCAGTTTAAACCGCAATACTATAATTTAGCTATGTTGAAAGGTTACTATTTATGTATTAAATTGTATAAATAAAAAAAAATTAAATAGTTATAATATGATTATATTTTTAATAATATAAATATTGTTATAATATTATAACAATCAAACTTTCCTTTATCCCGTTATCTCTTTTCATTTATTTTTTTTAATTATCGACGTTATTACAATTTTGTAAATAATTTTATTTTGTATCAACTTCAAAAATTTATTTCATATTGTTACATATTATCAAAAGATTTTCCAGTATCATCAATTATTACATACGGCTTTGTTTCTTTTTAATCTTCTATCTAAGATTAATTTAAAATTACTAAAGAGATAAAATTACTTTCCGTGCAACTCATACCCTTCTTGAAACCAAGCAGATGTTCTTTAATCTTCTTCTACTCACTTTATGTTCTATTCTCTAATAGAATTTTTACATTTAATAACTTGAATGCGTGAGATATAAGCCTATTATTATATTGTGTTTTTCATATTTATCTGATTACATTTTTACCAAAAATATCATTTAATGGATACTTAAAAGAAAAATTAAATAAAAAAAAAATTTCTTTAACAGTATTATTAATGGCATTGAATGAAAGGAAGAAAAGAAATTTGTTAATTTTTAATGAGAATTAAAAGGCCACAAATGTGAATTATTAAATTTACTTATTATGACATCCCAGATTGTTCAATTTCTTTTAGTAAGAAGAAAAATAAAGAAAGAAGAAAGTACACTCGCCCTTTCGGGACTCAAGCCAACTTTGTCCGAATTCATTTAATCGTTCATAAAATACTCTCAAATAAAAATCTAAGACAGTTACACGCTCCCTACTCCTTCATACAACTTTTTACCTAAATAAATCCAAACTTTTTTTTTGTTTAACCTCCGGAACCACAGTTAAATATAACATCAGTGGATGAAAGTGAATAAATTATAGCGTGTGTGAAAAATACCATGCCTGATCGAGATTCGAACCCGGAACCTCCGGATGAAAGGCTGAGACGCTACCACTCGCGCCACGGAGGCCGGCATGTATTACTTTATTTACAATCAGTTTCCTGAAGAGTGAAAGTATAAGTAAATTGTACAGTTTAGTATTGACGTGAAAGGCATCCAGTGATATCTTCCAAGACAATATAAAGGTTCGAACATATTATAGTACAATAAAAATTATAAGGAATAAAAATATAACAAAATACAAACAATTCGAACATTATCTTTAAAAGAAATATAGGGGCCTACGGGGTACAACCCCGATAAGAAATAGAAATATAGGGTACGATAAGAAATAGAAATATCTACATCATCCGAAGGTTCCAGAACAAACTGCTGAGGAACATACCGGAGCGCAGTGTTTTGTGAAGAAGAAGGAGATCCACGATTACCTAAGGATGGCATCTATTCGTGAAGAAATTCACCGGCTAAGTTCAAAGTATGTACTTAAGGGGGAAGTATAGTCTAAGATAAATTTTATTAATACTTAATTTTCTAGCATACATTTCTAAATACAGTACAGCCCCGCTATAACACGGCTCGATATACTGCGGATTACAACCTGTCCCCAAAAAGTATCCGAATATCTAAAAAGATAAGTGAATGAAGAAATGCTAGTCACCTTAGCACTGTATTCGATATCGGTATAAAACCCACCATAAATACTTTAAAATTTTCAACTATAAGCTTTTAATAATTTTAATCTGTCAATTAGTCACAACAAATTTAAAGCCTTGGAATTCAGACACAAACTGATTGGAATGTGACGAATCAAACCAGTGATGATAAAAGTGACAACTCAAACCGATGACGGCTAAAAGCGGTCGTAAAGGATATAAATTTAAAACATGAACAACAGCGTAATAAAGTGCTCCTTTCCTCAGTAGTTCCTATCTATTTATGTAATTATTATAACACATGCAAAACAGAAATTAAATAAAAACCGGAGATATACTAATAATATTTTTTGTTGTTATTGATTAAAATATTGATATTTTTTATCAGGGATTAAAAAACCTCCATCGACAAAAATTTCCTTTGTAATCTGGTTATGTTACAATTTTAAAACAGATATTTTTACTTCCTTGTATGAAGTAAAGGAAGCATTTTGATCGCGAAAAATTTCGGTTTTCAGATTTCAACGGAAATATCCGTTGAATGATATCCGTTGTGAAAACTGAAATATCCGTTTTCGCAATCTCTGAATCTCTTTTGACTACTTTCGGCGTGATGTCTGTACATAAGTACGTATGATGTATAACTACTCAAAAATGATTAGCCAGAGGATGTTGAAATTTTAGAAAGAGAACTCTACTCGTAGAGTAGAGTAGAACTTGTAATATCTAATTGTGCTCTTTCCCTTTTGATTGCAATCGACTGAACCAAACAAAAACCCCAAAATCCAAAAAAAAAATAAAATGGGTTTGGAATTTTTCTTAAATGCAGTAATAAGCCCTCATTGAGCGCTTTTCAACGATACATCATAAGTGGTAATTATTTTCATTGATTACAGATTTATAATTAATCAAATTTTAATTAACGATGTATTTAGACCGTACAAGGGAAGGCACGTCGGTTCAAATCAGATTTCATCTCCTTTTTTTCTTTTTTTTAACTTTTTTTTATTATTATTTTTATTTAAATTTAAATATATTGATCTATTAATAATTATTAACCCGTGTGATTGTAAAAACAATTTTACATTAAATAATCAATAATAACAATTAAAAAAATAAAAAATTCAGAAGTTATTAGTGAAATAAAATTTTATGGACCTTTAAAAATGTGTATATATAATTTAATAGACATTATCACGTATGTGTATATGTAATAGATATTTGGTGAACCATCTGATTTATTTTAATTTTATTTTTTTTTAACCTCCAGAACAACAGTTAAGTATTATATCAGAGGATGAAGATGCATGATGTGTAGCGTGTGTGAAAATGCCATGCCTGACCGGGATTCAAACCCCAGGATCTACGGATGAAAGGCTGAGACGCAACCACTCGCGCCACAGAGGCCGGTGGACCATCTGATTATGTAATATTAAATGAAAATTTTAATTTAGAATCGTACTGTTTTTGGATTTTCGTACAAGAAGATCATTAGTGTCCGCATCATTTTTTTGTCAAGGTTTAAAAATCTCCATCAACAAAAATTTCCTTTGTAATTTGGTTATGTTAAAATTTTAAAACCAATATTTTTTAAAAAAGAAAACTGGCATTGGCTTTGATGCTGTACATTTTTTCGTTCAGATATTTGCTATACCAATGAAAATGCCAGGAAAGTCAAGGTAATGAATTCTATTAGACTTATGAGCTGTTTACAGTACTTAGTCTTTAATGAATAACCTTTATAATTTCTTTTTTTATAATTAAGAAATCATTTTTAAAACTACCAAACTTTTATTTTTCAATTTTCAACAAATAATTTCGAATTTATTTACCTTGTGGAGATGTAATATTCTACTACATATGTTATTACATGAAATCTTAGAAATAATTAAAAAAAAAGAAAAACTAGATTTTTGTTTTAAACTCATGACGCCTATCTTTAATAACTTATAAATTTTGAGAAAAATAGAAGGTTTATATGCTACTACTACTATGTTATAAACTTGAGTTTTTTTTTGTTTTTTTTTTTTTTTTGTAGAATGGTTTATTAGAAACACTGCTTCATTACACGGCGTCTCTATACCCCAAGGATCTATCTATCTTGCTTGAATCGTTTCAGGGCTTTAATTACATATCAAGCTTCGGTGTATAAGGACGAGTGAGTTTTTCAGAGAAAAGTTTATCGCTATATCACCTTCTTAAACGTTAAATTTTAAAAAGTACGATTAAATACAATTTAAATTATTTTCTTGCAATTTATTTAATTAAACTAATATTCTAAATAATTTAAGAATAAAAACATTGTATCAAATAATATATTACTTGTATATTTATGACCACCGTAAATATTTTCTTTTTTAAAGTAGCTTTTATTATATGTATAAAAGATGTTACAGTACTATTTTTGCATCGGAAATTTAAAATTACATAATACAAGCTAAAATATCCAGTTACATTAAAAACACCAGAAATTTATAAAATATTTCATTTAAAAATTATCCTAAAATTTTATCTACATTAATTATTTTCCTCTAGAATTCATCCTCTATGTACTAACAAATTTTTAATCTATGTTTTGAAATAAAAATTGTTTTAATACTACAATTTAAATGTATCTTGAAAAAGTACATGATTTTTAAAAAACCTAAGAATACCACCACTACATTATAATAATTGTGTTTAAAAAAAAAACGCCCAAAGAGCCTATTCTGAACACCAATCTGTTCAAATCTTTTTTGTACAGTATTACAAGTATATGGAAATAGTCCACCTGGCTGGTTAATTCGTCATTGCAAATCAGTTGATTTTTAATTTGACAGTTCTAAAGTTCAAATCCTAGTAAAGACAGTTATTTTTATACGGATTTGAATACTAGATCGTTGATATCTGTGTTCTTTGGTAGTAAGGTTTCAATTAACCACACATTTCAGTAATGGTCGGCCTGAGACTGTAAAAGACTACACTTGATTTGCATTCATACATATCATCCTCATTCATCCTGTGAAGTAATACCTTAAAGTGGCTGCGGAGGCTAATCACAAAAAGTAAATATATCTGGAAGTAAAAAATATTTTTAAAGAGATTGTTCCTATTACCGAAAAGTTTTGAAAAATATTCTACTGCTCAAATATTTATTCCAATTTTTCAATGTTATTAGAGATGGTTCTGGGGAGAGAGGCAGAGAACACAATATTTCACATTGTTAATATTTCTAATAGCATTGAAAATATCTCTAGGACCAGAAGAATCATACAACAGAGTTTCTTAAACCTATGATGGAAATTTTTTCATAATCAAATCTTATATTTATATTATCATGCTTTCTTTGAATTCTTAATCTTACTTTAATACTTTTACTACAGATTGATTTTTTTTTTTTAAATCTAAAAATCCTTTTCCTTTTTGGTTTTATGTAGAAAACAATCTCACTCTAGTGCCATATGTAGATAATAATATACTAATTTTGCATCGGAAATTTAAAATTACATAATACAAGCTAATATATCTAGTTGCATTAAAAACACCAGAAATTTATAAAATATAAAAATAAAAAAAAATCCTTATCCTTATCCTATTAGACTTATGAGCTGTTTACAGTATTTAGTCTTTAATGAATAACCCTCCGTCTACGAATCATGAGACCTTGCCGATGGTGGGGGGGGGCTTGCGTACTCAGTGATACAGAGTAGCTGGACCGAAGGTGCAACCATGT
>JAAAKQ030098042.1:0-14475 GCA_010016005.3 Zanna intricata
ATTACTATTACAAAACTAGTCAAAAGGTGGTTTAGAAGCTAAATGATATTTCTCAGTTGATGAGTTCTGTTTTATTACTCTACCTAGCTGGTTACTGGTTTATTTGTAGTAATATTTCTAATTAGTAAACAGTGCACATAAGAAGTTTATGTATAGATATATCACTCAAAAAACTTTCTTTCATTGTGTATCAAAGTGGTTACATAATATTAAATATTTATTTAACTAACTATTACTAACTTAAGTTAATAGTACAAACACTAGCAGCCTGTATTATTTGATTTTTAATGAAATTTAGTATTGTTTTAAGCTGAGTAGGAAAATATGCATGTCATATGATTGGTATAGAAGTACAGTCTAATTTGGTGAATAGTCATTTTGAGAAATTCTTTATTTATACAGATGTAATATTTATTTCAGCTTTTAAGATAGTAGTAGTTACAGGTTATGATTACTGTTTTACTTATGAAATTAGTTTTCATGTTATATAATAAAAATGTCAGATACTTCAATTAAATAGTTAATTTTTATAATATTTCAAATGCCTCCCTAAATCTAGTGCAGCTTTCTTAATTCAAAGCAAGAAGGCAGCTATATCCCTTATTTGAGTGATGATTGTATTTGCAGCTTGTTAAATAGAATCCAATAGAATGTATATTATTAAATAGAATACAGTAAAAGATTGTAGCCAAGGATAGGTAATAATAACGTAGCCAAAGTCATTAAAGTGTAACTGGTTTGCCCCTCCTCAAACTATTTAGATACATCTACTTTATTTCCTTAAGGCATTTGTGATTACTTAATTTGTTTTCATAAGGCAATAGTGATTACCTCCTATCTGTAAGGGTGGTTCAGTTATTAAAAGAAATGTTCTTGCTTCCTTGCTTTACAGATTTGTGATCCTTGTTTGTTATGAGATATGTTCAGATATATTTAAATTTGATTAGAAATGTGAATACTTCATTAAGAATTAGCATAAAATATCTTTTGAACAAATGGTCAAGTACCTTAAAATTGTTACTTGACTTCAAATATATATGTATTTATTATAAATAAGAATATACAATTCAGCAGAATCATTTTCTGGAAGAAGAGTGAAGAAAATGAACCTTTTGTACTCGGTGATCAAGAATCTTGACAAAATATTTAAAGAATCTTCAATCTTAATGTTTAATCTCTCATTGTCCTTCATTCTATCATATTTCACTATCTTTGTTTACTCTTCTTCACTTAAAAACTGATTTTCTTGCTCACAATAATTCATTGTGAGCAATACCATTTCATTACCATTCATTAATTATTATTGTAACTCATTTTTAGTTTAAGCTAAAATGTAGAGAATATTATCTAATTGTAATAAGTTTATTTTCTGCTGAACTTTTACTTCAGATGAAAATTTTTAATTTTTTTTTTTTTATTGTTTCTCTGGTATGTAAATTATTAGTTAGGGAGATAGATTTCATCCTTGATCCTCAATCTCTTAATTGTTTTACAGCTTGCATTTTCTCATTTTTTACTATTTGTGTAGCTTTCAAAATATTATTAATTAAGAATAAATGAAAATATTATCATGAAATTTGTATTTTATTAGTATTAGGAAATAAGTTTAAGAAAGCTGTTGTTTTTTTATTGTAAATCATCAAGTCAGTTAGTGAACTTACTGAATTACATTATTGATACATTTTCAGATTGTGGTGGATGCAACTTGAGATTTACTCATCCTATTTACTATAGGCGTCATTGTGCTGTCTTTCATGATCCTAAGTTTAGTCTGACAATTCGAAAATACCATTGTAAGGTATGTGGATTGTCTGTTCTGGGAAAAGAGAATATTATGAAGCATGCTGCTGATGAACATGATGGTAAAGGTGCTTACCAATGTCAATATTGCAAGAAGGTATGTATGTGTCTGTTTACTGTCACTGTAAATTATTTTATAGTTTCTTATTTTTTAAATCAGGTTTCTTGCCTTTTAAATTTCTTGTGAATGGCCTTTTTGGACACCATTATTTGTAGATCTATGTGTTTTATAAATAAAATTAAATTAAAAAATGAAACATTGAAAAATAAAAAGTAGTACTTTTTTTATTCCTCTTTACATTTTGACTTCTTTAGTCAGTCTAAATTAATTTCAATAAGATTCATATTTTTAATTTTTTATTTAATTCAAGATTTTAAAAATTGAAAAAATATAATATTTCACTCTTTATTCTTTCTTAAAAAGTTATTTTTCAAAAGCCCATTTTATTATGAAATACTCATTATTTTAAATCTGAAATGCTCTTTTTTTGTAGTGAGAGAATGTTTTGTAAATAACCAACATGATATCAGACTTCCCCACAATAATCTATTTGACACAAAAACAAACGCTAATTACGCTTAACAAAATTATACGAAACAATTTAAACTTTCGCACAGTTACAACAGCATTGTCACCAATTGGAACTACGATACATAATGAGCCAATCCATACTCCCCTCGTCTTGCTTATACACTGTCCGTTGTACTTCTAGAAAACACTAGAAAGGTCTGTTTGCTGTTATTACTAATATCTACTTTATTTATAAATACAATTAATTCCAAACAGAATAAATAATTACATTAATTATAAAACTAAACTTTGTCAATGCAAATTGCTAAACAAAAATTCGTTCTTTTTTAAAAAAATATTAATACAAGCAAAGATACAACCTTACTGCTTCTAGTAGGTTCCATAACTTTCTGCCAATTCGAAAGGACATGATTACACACAACAAAGACTGAACTATTTTAATATTATCAAAAAAATATTGTTATTAAATATTAAAATAAAAATTTAAGAATGCTTATTACTTTAATTAGTTATTTACTTTGTAGCCTTCAGTATATATGAGGAGTTACAATAATTTAATAGAAACCTTTGAACTACAGTATTTTGATAACACTTCCTTTGTTACTTTTAACTTAGTGATTCAGTATTCTTTTCCATTTTTTTGTTCTTGTCCGTTATATTTCCAAATTTTAATTTTTTCTGAAATAATATAAATTTTCAGCAAACATATAAAAAAATTTTCAAAAACTTATTTGTTTTGTTACTTTTATTAAGAAATAAATTTTTGAATGAAAAATCATGAAATCCTCTTATAAGTTCTTCATAAGATTATAAAATGACTACTGGTTCTAATTCTCCTTATGTGTGCTTTCATTTAAATATTTATTTTTATAACATCATAAATTAACCACAAATTAGCAGGATCAGTAACCTTTTTCTTATTCCATGATAACTGAACTGGCTTGAGTTTCATAATCTCAAACTTCACATTTTTCTTATCATGTACAAATTCACCTTCATTATCACTTATACAGGTCAACAATAAAAAAATAAATAATAAATAATTTGGAACTGAGATAAAGTAGGTGAATTAGAATGTATTTTATATGCTGAATCGTAAAACAAAACCAGTTTTTATTCATCACCCTCAGATTTTTAGTTATGACCCTATAAAGTACTGAGAAACTTATTAAAAAATAGGATACAAAAATAATAATTACAATTGATATTCCTACCTTTATTTTCCAGACATTTATGTTTACCTTAATTTTTTTTTCTTTTATTTTCTTTTGTATTCAGTGAAATCATCCAGTATTAGTCGCTCATCATAAAAAATTATTCCTTTTGCCTTGATAACATTGTTCTATCTGCAATATATCTTAGTAAAACCTATCTCTTTGTTAGTCGCTTATATAACTCAAGTTTAATGGGAAAAAGTCCAAATGAGATTGTAAAAAATGAATTTTCAATGACATTTTGCAGCCTAAATTTTTGTAGTTCACCAAGAGTTCATTTATAAGCGGATCATTTTTTTCAGATTTTTATTTCCAAGAAAATAAATAACAACATCTTTGAATGACTTCCATGCTCCTAGTTATTTAGGATTCAATTTGATGTAAAATATATTTTCACAGATTTATTTTGTTTTTTGTGGCCCAATGAATATTCCCTCTTTTAATTTGGCTTCTCTTATTGTGAAAAAACCTCAGTTAAATATTTAAAGCCATCTCCATCTTTATCTAATGCTTTCATAAAATTCATCATCAGGCCTAATTTTGTTGTAGAGATGGAAAAATAATACGATCTGCTTCGACAAGGGGAATATTGACAACATTTTTCTTTCCTGGGTAAACTGATTTCTTTTTGGTCCGTCTTTAACTCCATAATGTTTATCTGCAGCCCGACTATCCCACAAACATAAGAAACATATATATTTTGTAAAGTCGCTCTGGAGATCAAGAAGGAAGCTCTATCACTTTCAGGTCAGCAATGATTCACCATGAGTGTTCATCATACCTAATAGCTTTTAAAATTTTTGACATACTTTTTTATGTTTCTTTCATTCCTACAACATGTCAACTGATATAGAAAAAACTATCTGAGTTATGCAACAAGACGCAGCAAGTCTATTTTCAAGTTATGCAATAAGACAGAGCTTAAGACATGCCAATTTAAAAAACCCAATTTTTATTCATTGTAAAATTCAAAATTTTTTAATGAGTTAATAAAGTAAACTGAAACATTATAGAAATACTAACTTGATTATAAAAATAAAATGAATGTTCAATAAAATTATACCAAAAATTGTTCTGTCATAAAAATCATTCATTAAATTCATGGATCACTTATAAAACAATCTTTATAATATGTGTATGATAAAACCACTACCACAGCTAAAAAAGACAGCAAGTCATATCAAGAACTGAATTCATACTGAAGAAAATCAGGTGGTGTATCACCACGTTGAATTATTTGACTCACTGACATGTCTATACATGTCTGGCTTGGCATGAAATGACATCATTCGACTGTTATGTATCAAATATAGGTCTACAACATGCATCACAATATAAATCTGTAAATAAGGAAGCATACAGACATACCAACTTATTTGTAGAACATATTTTATTGTTTGGTCTACAAGTGATGGAACAATATATTTAAGGAGTTGTAACTTAAGAGCGTTACATGATGGGTTGTTTTGGAATACATATTCAGATTCTGCTTATAAAATCTATAAAGAACACCTACTCCATTTTCAGTTCCAAATTTTATGTTGACCAGTGTTATTAATAACAATAATGACTGATTTCCCAATACTTATAATCATCAGCCCTGGTTTAACTCTCCAATGTTATTGTCTTGTACAAAGCCTGAAAATTACTTGAGAATTTATTAGAATAGCCTAAATAGACTGCAAGGTATACTCTGAATCTTATGATTAGGGTATATCATAAGTTAAATAATAAACCAATTCTTCTGAAATCAGATGTATTCTAACAATAATGTGAATAAGTTAAATTATGTCCATAAAATTATATTCTGTCTCATCTTCTGTTTAACAATAATTTTTTGCCTATGAATTGATGGAGACTGACTGATCCTAAGGCCAAGGGTTGAAGAATTCTATCATTTTTATCATAACAGAAACCAACCGTCTTCAAAGTATTAGTATCATGTTCTTTTGTTGGTGACATTTACATTTCAAATAGTAGCAGTAAATTCTGCCTTCTGTAAACCATTCTCTATTGGTCATGTTCATATAGTTTATTTATTTTCAAATTTTTTCATAAAACTTAATTTTTTCACAGTGAACTGTTATATCAGTATTTTACACAATATTATTAAATTACAGATTAACAATAAGAATGAAATAACATTCAACTGATATGTAGAATGCAGGTCTCATCACCAGTAACAATGCGGTTTAAAATCTTATCGCCATCTTTGTCGTACCGACTGAGAAAGTTAGTACAGCTCACATTCGGGTTTTTTTTTTTGTTCTTCTGTCAAAATTCAAGGGACCCATCTTGTACATACTTTTTTGTAGCCCAGATCACCACTAACAAGTTAATAAAGAACAGTTCAGGAAAGAACAACTTTAGTCCATCTCTTGCGAAACGTATGTCTGTTGAATTAATTTTTTCCTCAATCCTTGATTTGAGTTCCGTCAATCACAGCTGAAGGTCAGTCTGAGTGCTCTTCATCATGAACATTTGTCTGTCTGCCATGAAACATAATGCACCATTTTCAATCTGAAGCTTTGTTCATCACATTACCATAAACCTCCATTCCATTTTTGTCTGTAAATTGTTAGGTTGCACTCTCTTCGCATTCAAAAAGTGTATTAAACTACGAACCTCACACTTGGCAAGATCGTTAATTTAGTCACAAAGTTTAAACACATACAAATAATCAAAACATGACTTTATCTCAATGTTAGTGCCAGACTGGCTCAAGGTAAGTGGAAGGTCAATGACTCGGTAGCAGAGGTGTTGGGGGAGCTGCGCAGCTCGTCAGATCAAAACGTTATATACTTTCCGAATGACTCTCATATTATGTCTTCTCTATTCCTATATTGTCTTCTCGTATTATGCCTTCTCTATTCCTCTGTTCTATTAAGTTCCTTGATCTTTTCATATAATCACTCTTTTGTTCTTGTGTTCAATTTTTGTTTTTCTGTTACTTATTTATTTACTCTAATGCTATTATAAATTAATATAATGCAATTTTTTTTTTTTAATTTACTGGAATGTAAGGGTAATATATTCCTACATTTGTATCTGTATGACTTGAGTTATACCATAATTTTGACACAATTTCTTGATACAGATTCAGTTAATAGTAGTGCACAATTACTGATATCCCCTGTGAAAAATCCGTTAAGTTATGTGGGGAAAAAGACATCATTTTAAATGTTTACAAAACTGAATTACAGAGTAATGCAGTGGCATTGATTTTGGTAATCATTAATGCTAACATAATTGGAAGTTGTGCTGCATCGTTGTATAATGTGATTTGCGATTATAAATCTACTGATGAATTATTGTTTCCTAAAAAAAACAAAACCCCACAGATCAATTGAAGAAAAAGTTAATGATAGTTAAATGAGTTAATTATTTAACATGATAGTTAAAAAGTTATGATAGTAAAGTTAATAGCATTTTTCGATAAAAATGCTATTCGTAAAAAAAAGTACACAAAATTTATTTATTGAGAAATGGTTTAGTGATATTTTAGCTTCTGGAAAATAATTCCATATTGTCTTAGACAGTGCCCCTTATTATTCATATAAAAAGGAAAGAATTCTAGCCATGTCTTGGAAGAAGAATGATATAAAAATGTGGCTTAGTTCAAAAGGAGTAATTTTTGAAGAAGATGAACTTAAGGTCCAATTATTGCAAAGGGTTTCACTTATTAAAAGTAATTTTGATGTGTATAAAATTTATGAGTTAAGAAGATCCAGTGGAAAAACCTTGCTTCGATTACTATAATCGATAAACCGATACATTTGAATGTAATTCAAATTGGTGTACTCAACCCATTTGAATTAATTTGGGGACAAATCAAAAGTTACTCAACATTGGAAAATACTGGTTGGTGAATGATGACCGACGCCTACCAGACACTGCGGGGCTGTGGGGGTCTCCACTACCATGCTTTAGTGGGAACCCAACCGCCGCTGTGGGAAAGCCTGGTCAGATTTCAACAGACGAGCCGCAACTCCCCGATTGCAGCCGAGTAAACTTCGCCTGAGACCATCTCCCGGATCCAACAGCTCTTCTCAGAACTAACGACACAAACGGCTCTTTTCAGGGCCACCAAAAGATGTTGAGGTCCACTGTCATCAAAGCCATTCACAGTGACAATCTAAATTATTATAACTTTCCATATATGTTGAAGTCCACAAAATAAATATGTAATTAATTAAAGTGATAAACATTGTTAAATTTTTATGTTAATAATATTTCTTTTTTATATTTAATAATAATATTTTGTTAATATGGTTTCATTTTTTTGTTGATAGTATTTAAATAATTCAGTCTTTGTTGCGTGTAATCAAAGATTTCGAATTTACCAGAATTTTATAGTAATTACTAGAAGCAGTAAGGTTGTATCTTTGTTTGAAGTACCATTTATACAGAAGAATGAATTTTTATTTGGCAATTTGCATTGATAAGGTTTAGTTTTATAATTAATGTAATTATATTGTTTGGAATTAATTGTACTTATAAATAAAGTAGGTGTTAGTAATAGAAGCAAATAGACTTTTCTAGTGTTTTCTAGATTTACAACGGGCAGTATATAAGCTAGACAAGGACACTGTTCGTTGGCTCATTTGTGTATCATAGTTCCGATAGGTGACACTACCGTTCTACTGGGCGAAAGTTTAAATTGTTTCATATAGATTTTGTTAAGTGTTATGTGTGTTTTTTTTTTGTTTTGTTAAATAAATTATTGTGAGAAAGTTTGATATCGTGTTGGTTATTTACGAATCATTCTTTCACTATAATTGGTAACCGTGACAGGATTTGGAAGAAATTGTGAGGAAGTCAGATATCATGTTAGTTATATACATACGAATCATTCTCTCACTTCAATGGCAATAGTCAACTTTTGCAGGTTCCCACATCATCAGTTGGTACACAATTCTACAGAGTATTCAGGAAGTCACTGTACCCCCTAAAATTAAAACTCAAAATTTGTAATGAATTATAAATGAAAAATGCAATATACTAATGAATTATTTTATTTACTCACTTGATACATATTATTCATTTTAATGGTCCAGTGGGCCTGTGAATTCACCCTCATGTTGCTTGCACAGTTCTATACCTCGCCACATCCTCTATGACATGTAATGGAGTATTACTGTTGTTTCATTACAGAAGGTGTCCCTCACAGTGTCATGCAATTCTTCATTTGTGATGTAGCAACGTGCAGATATGTGCATAATTCCCGATAATGAATTGCTTGATGTGATGAAATTAGGACTCTGTGGTGCTCTTGATATTGGAACTGGTGATATCGGCGTACTGTAGTCAGTCCAATGTCCTCAAAATTTTTCATTCTGAAGCATGTGGACTGATAGAGCAAAATGTGCAGGTACTCCATTCTGCTGCAATTATACTTGTTCCATGAGATTCTTCTCTTGAGGCTGTGGTATTAACCATGCCTCCAACATCCCTAATTTAGTTTGTGCATTCACTGGCCCGTCAAAAAAATAAGGATCAAACAAATGAGTCATTCCAACTCATATCATGACACAGTGGATTTCTTTCCAACTCTCTTTCCATAACAATTTTTTTACCCCCAAAATAACACATTTCTGGCACAGCATAGATTACACATCCATCAGTAAAAAGTACCTTTCCATGGTGCACTACAGCAGCAATTTTTCTAATAAATCCCGTAGGATGCAGTGCAAAGTTCCATGTCTGCATCTAACAGTTCATCTGATGAACATCGGATGAAGTAGCCTAACTTTTAAGTCCTTTTTCATATGGTCTTGCATTATCATCCGCAGTATATGAAGTTCAGCTGACCATTTACAAGGTTGATTTCAATGGAGATTGTTCAATGGAAACTGCAACAGCAGAACATGTTTCTAACCTCATTAACTTTTGTCCGTTCTGCGGCCCATCTTTAACACTGCATAATTCAAATGCATGTTTTTCCCAAGACAAACATTGTTGCTTTAATGGTGGCAGCTTATTAGAGCATTGCTGGTATGTATCACTCTTTAACTTCATTGTTTGATTCATATGTTGTAATTTATTAACCCATACACTTGTCACTAACTTCTCCTCGACGCTGTAACTACTTGTGTCAGCAGTTTTAGAACAACTGTCTTTTACTCAGAATGTGTGACATAAAAAAACTGTTGCCAGCCAATCCCAAAAAAAATACCATGTGTTCTAAACACATATGCTAACTCATATTTTTTGTTAGCTTTAGAGATATGGTGAATTCCCAGCCACCTATATAATTATATCAAGCAAATAAATAATAAAAACTTAAAAATTTAAAAACACACTAATAACCACAAAATTGGAAATAACAACAGAACCCCACTATTATTAGTGGAATGATGTATTTTAAAACATTATTTTTAAATACAATCGCCTTCATCATTTCATATTTTTGTTAAATTTAAAAAATATAATAAACATCACCCTGTGGTCAAACATACCTACATCAGAAGAATATTTATTTCAGTTATCAGTAGTAAAGTTAAAACTTTCGATTATGTTATCTATTCATTTTTTTGATACTTTGGGGATTTTTGTAGCTTCATCAAATTTTAACTTGATTTCAAAGTGATTCAAATGACATACTAAATTATTTAACAGACGATTTATTTATTTATATAAATGCTAAACTCATTTTAAATGGTGACTCATGTAGCATACATAAGAGACCTGATTTCATTATTCTTTTTGTCAACCCCTATTTTATTAAATACTGAATAAAAATATTTTTTTTAAATACTGACATGACTTTTGTCACACAATTCTCATTCTATTACGTGAACATTATTTATTCATGTATAAAATATTTCAGTAATTTGAGGGATAAGGTCACCTTGAATCATCCTTCATGAAATGGTGATTGTGAACTTTTATTGTGATGGATTGTGTGAACATGCAATTAATGCAATAATTTTGTTTTTGAAGTATGGGTACATGTCATTATTTTTTTTGAATAGCATTGAGATTAGTTTATTTAAAAAATGCACACTTTGAGTAATTAATATTCACATTTTCATTTAGTAGTAAAGCTAATTGCATTTATATCATTAAATATTTGTTTTTTCTTTTAGTTCTTTCTGAGATTGAATTATTTAGAAATGCACAGGACATACGGATGTGCTGCTAATCCTCATAGAACTAGACCTCTTTGTGATTATTGTGGTCGAAAATTTTGCCAACCTCAAAAATTAAAAATACATATTAAAAGAATGCACAGTGGTAAGAATTGGTGTTTTTATTAAATTTTAATATCTACTTTAGTTGTACATGTGAGTTGTGTTATAATTGTAGCATGGCTGCTGCAGTCACTACATTTTTAATAATATGTATTACAAAAGAGAAAGATAGTTTTTAAAAAGATATATCTTATGAACGTGTGTTTTAAACTCCATTAAAACACACCATAATGTATGTTTTTTAAGTTTTTTTGTGTTTTCAGTTGTACAATTTTAACATTCTTTTTCTAACTTTTAAGAGATGATTAAAAAAAAAAAAATTAGTTTTTAAGTTTATTTATTAACAGAGCTTTATAACTTTTTATTTATTTTTAAAGATAAGTTTCAATATGGTAGCCAAATTTTTATTACCACTTTTACATTAATTATATCTTAACTCGCTCTTGGACTATGTATGTGAGATCCACGGAGGCCTTTCAGTTAAATTTCGAAGCAAGTTTGCTCTGAAATTTTGCATACAGGTTTGCTCCTGATGACAACACATTTTAGCAACATTTTCAAGTCACTAAGATGCATTAATTAGTGAAAAAAAATGCCCCTTAATAAAGTGAAAAAAATTCCCCTTGAACTTATGCAACCTCATTCATATGCCTATTTTCTTGATGAAAGAATTATCCATGTTTGTGATATTGTCATTTCATCTGCTTAAATTGAACGAAAGTATTTTTTCTCCCGCTGAGGCAAAAATTTTGCCCACCGGGCTGGTCTAGTGGTTAACGCGACATCACAAATCAGCTGATTTCGAAGTCGAGAGTTCTAAGGTTCAAATCCTAGTAAAGGTAAAAATTTTTATACGGATTTTAATACTAGATCGTGAATACCGGTGTTCTTTGGTGGTTCGGTTTCAATTAACCACACTTCTCAGGAGTGCTCGACCTGAGATTATACAAGACTACACTTCATTCACATTCATACACATCATCTTCTGAAGTAATACCTTACGGTAGTTCCGAAGGCTAAACAGATAAAGAGAGGCAAAAATTCAAATTTCATGTAGCCATTAATTCAATAATTATGTTTGAAAATTTATGATACTTATGAGCTAGTAAATAAAAGTCATTACCCCTCTTGGATCATAAGTGAGAATTGCACATTTTCCCCGCATAGATTACAAACTAGATGAAAGTCACCTTAAAATTGCAAAAAAAATCAAATATGTTCAAAAAAGTACAAAAAAAAATAAAAAAGTAATTTTGCTGCCGACAGAACTTGAACATGTGACCACACACATGGTGAAAAAAAATTGCTTGCAGCTTTTGTTGTATTATGGCTAGAATTTCCTGTGGTGTATTGAGTGGTATTACTAACTACTGGTTCAGTGTATAAGTGCATGAGAGATTTTATTATGTGAAATTAGAGACCTAAGATTTGTGATGTTTGAGGTGTATATGAGTATATACAGTAATATTTTAAGATATTTAAACTTTTAAAGCTGCCTATACTCTTGTCTGCAGTATTGGAAACTGGAGGCAAAAAAACTTCAAACAACGATCGCTCACATCCATGCACTAGCACAGCTGTAAAGTATAAACTTATGTAAACTAAAAAATAGAAAATAAAAAAAATTTTAAAATACCACTCATAAATGAAATGTACTAAAAGATAAAATAATAATTTTAGGATGGTACTCAGAATGGATTTGACAACAAGCTTTGATGATGATATGTAAGATTAAGTTCATAGCTTCAAATTAAAAATTTGATGGTTTTGCCAATTTTTTCATATGTGTGGTGAATGGCCTAAAGAGTAGGAAAACTCAAGTTAAACTACACACTGCTCCTCTCTCTTAAGATCATTGTCACTCATATGGAAAAATTGGCAAAAACGTCAAATTTTTAATTTGAATCTATGACTTAAATAATAATTAAAATAAAATTATTTTTTATCTTTTAGTGTATTTAATTTAAGAGTGGTGTTTACAAATTTTTTACATATTTTTTACTTTTTAGTGAATTTAATATAAGTGGTTTTTAAAAAGTTTTTTTATATATTTTCATTTTCTACTTTTTATTTTTAAATTGCTACCTTGGCTATTAATCAATATAGATATTTGCAGCATCTGCTGAGTATTTTAATACTCTGAGTAAATACATGCATTCATAATTAATATTTATAACAGACTAGAAAGGGTTGTGAAAAAATAACCTCTTTTAAAATAGAAGGAATTTTTCCCTCTGCATGAAAGAAATGCACTTAATTCAGAATTCAGAATAAATCAGATAGTGTACTTATATTTACATTCAGAAACTATTGCCATCTCTAACAGACAGCACATATGTCCTAACTATCTTAATTTAAATTAGACTTTCTTCTTTATTTTCACCAATAGAATATATCCTGAATGTTTGTTATTAATCACTTATATAATATAATAATATTATTATTATTATTAATTATTTTCAGAGTTATAATTTAATTAAAATTCTTTTTTTTTATTTTAATGTAACATTTAACTATTTCCCAAAAAAGACAAATACATACTGCTGTTTGTATTAACAAAAACAAAAAATTGAAACCAAATAGTTAAAAATGTTGTTTTAAATTTATGCTACAGAATAGTTTTATTCTTTTATTAAAAATCAGATACCACCCAATTAATGGCAATCTAAGTAAACTGTCAAAGCACTATTTGAAATCAAAAATAGTTCCGTATATGTATCAACAGGTAAATAAAGAATTAATACGAATGAAGATATATACAATATATTCTATAGTGATTGTACAGTATCTATTATAAAACTGTATAATCTATATAAAAAAAATTGTACGGGCTCAGAAATTTTCACTTTCTTTGGATTAAAAGCTAAAAACGTAAACAAACAATATATTTGGTCCATCATATGTCATTTCATTGTCCACAAAAATCAGTTACAAGTTGATACAGTTAAAAAATGAATAAGAAAGATAATAAATAACCTTTTTAAAAATAAATTTATTAAGCTCCCATCAAAATATTAAAGTTTAAAATAATAAAGATAAACAAATAATAATAATAAAATACACTATAAATAATAGAGAAAAAGAAATATATGGTAATATCTTACTTTATGTGTTCTTATAAATTGGATTTTTTTAAGTATAAAATAACAATATCATCATTAAAAAGTCCAACATTATAAGAGCAAACTTTAAACAATTTTTTTCTATTCCTGTCTATTAATTAAATTGGACCATGTTGTAGTATTTTCTTGTCTAATTGTATTTATAATTACTTAAAGTTAAGTCATGATTTTTAAATAGCATTATTATTATATTTACAGAGATATCTGAAGTTTTAAGAGAGTTTCAATGTAAACGTTGCATGAAAGTATTAGGTTCTAGAGCAGCACTTCAGCGTCATATTAAAGAAGTACATCATAAGGCTATGCTTGGCTCCTGCACTTGTGAAAAATGTGGAAAGATGTTTCAAAACAAATCTAATCTTAAAATACATATGTTAACTCATTCTGGAATAAAACCATTTAAGTAAGTGTTAAATTACATTTATTCTTGAAAAATTACATTAATATAGATATGAACATCTGTAAATGATATCTATATTAATATTTTTAATTTGTGTCTCTTTTATTAATTTATGTAACTAAGAATACATGGTATTCATAGATTTAGAAAAGGCATTTGATAACGTAGACTGGAATAAAGTATTCAGTATTTTTTAAAATTTAGAGTTGAAGTA
>JAAAKQ030098053.1:0-14475 GCA_010016005.3 Zanna intricata
TTTAGTTCAGCTCTAGGAGCTTTGATAAATGGTCGCAAGAAAACGTTTTTAGGTACAAGTAGCCCTTCGTGGCACGGGCATTCTGTCTTATGCTCTAGGGCTACCGAATGGGGTGGTGGCGGGAGACATGCCAGTAAACCAATGTCTTACTTCTGTCCGATGTCTTTGAGAGTTTTTGTGATATATCCATAAATTTCTACGGGTTAAACTCGTGCTACATCTTCTCGATCCCTCATTTTACATGGAACGCCATGTTGAAATGCACAAAACAAAGACTGGAACTTTTGACTGACAACGACATGCACCTGTTTATAGAAAAAGGCACACAAGGGGGAGTTGCTATGATTTCTAACAGATATCCCAAAGCCAACAACCCCATGATTCCAGATGAGTACGACAGCACCCGCTTCACCACAAGGATACAACATCTCGATTGTACCAACCTTTACGGAAGCGCCATAGTGGAGCCCTTGCCCTACGGGGGTTTTCGATGGATGAGTGAAGAAGAAATAGAAAACTTCGACTTTCATTCCGTCGACGACAACGGTGACAAGGACTACATCTTGGAGGTCGATTTATTGTATCCAGAACATCTACACGACCTCCATAAAGATTACTCGCTAGCCCTTGAACGCAGTATCCCGACTGACAAAATGGTTTCGCCTCACTGTAGGCCAGAAAATAGATGTCCTGTACCGAAATTGTTGACAACACTGTTAGAAAAAAACAGTACGTACTGCGCTACAAAAATCTAAAACTGTACACACAACACGGGCTGGTTGTAACCAAAGTACACAGAGCCGTTGAGTTCTTACAATCCCGATGGTTACAACCTTGCATTGATTTCAATACCAAACGTAGGGCGCAGGTTAGGAAAAATTTTGAAAAAGATTACTTCAAACTGATGAATAACGCAGTTTACGGTAAATTTCTCGACAATGTACGTAACCGAATTGACTTTAAACTAGTCACTGACGAACGAAAACTAGACAAGATGATAGCTAAACCGATTGTAAAATCTTGATTCATATACAACACTGATGTTATCGGGGTTAGTTTGAGAAAATCCGAAATATTTCTAAATCGACCGATCTACATTGAGTTTCCGGTATTGGACATTAGCAAAACGATCATGTACCGATTCCATTACGATTACATGTTAAATCGGTACGGTCGTAAAATTAAGTTATTAATGACCGATACGGACAGCCTGATGTATGAAATCCAAACTCAAGATATCTTAAGGATATGCTTGAAGATTTAGATAAATTTTTTACGTCAGACTATCCTCATGAACATCAGTGCTTTAGTTCAATGAACAAGAAGCAACGCGGTAAATTTAAAGACGAGATGAACGGTAAACCGATTCGTGAGTTTGTCGGGTTACGTGCAAAGATGTACAGTATTCTCGATTTCAATAGAAACGAGAAGACTGTCGCAAAAGCATTCCCTGGAAATCTATTGCGAAACATCTTAGGCACGAACTCTTCAAATGGTGCCTCTTTGACAATGTCATCAGCACAATCGATGCACATTGTATAAGAAGCTAGATCACCGAATCGTTGCCGTTCATCAGTCAAAAACGGAGTTATCACCTTACGAGGACAAAAAGTACATTTTAGAACATAAGACCGACACAATCCCGTTCGGATATTATAGCTTGAAACGAACAGTGCAGTACGACGATGATGATAATGAAAACTTGACACTGTCCAAGAAACCGAGACTTGAAAGTCTGCCGCATCTTGTCGATCATGATTATTTTTAAAGTCATTGTTAATCTCTACATTAAATTTTTCCCAGTGAAGATTGTTTAAATTATATTTTGCCAAAGATCAAGTTATTTATTCAAAAATCTATTTTTTTATAATGTAAATTATCATTATTGTAAACTGAAATTTGTAAGTATATGTAAATTATCTATATATAATTATCTGTTGTAAATGAATATGTATATAATTAAAATTATTGTATTAACATAGATTGTAAACTGAAAATTTATCGAAATCATATGATGTAAATGAACATCTATATAAATTATTGTATTATTATAGTTGCGAAAACAAACTATTATTATTTGAATATATTTGCGTTATTTATTTCTTTACTGAAAAAACCCTAAATACCTCATGGAGCACTGAATTATCAGTCAGTATCAGAATGAACGTTAAAGCGTCAATATCTCAAGAGCGCTATACCACAAGAAGTGGTGCACTTACAATTTTTTGTTGTATTATATTTCTCACAACCACAGATTGTGGAAATTTAACTTTTTCTGAAACTTATCGTCACTCGATAAAGTTTCCATGTAACATACCACAACAACGATCAATACCGATCTCTAGTATCTCAAAATATTTCAGTTCTCAAAGATTCACGTTCAGGCCGGTTTATGTCGTTTTAAATCGATGTGACAAAGGTTAGGGATGTTGTTAACAGGGTCCCAAATTCCCATGTCGTCCAGACTTAGATGCTGTCGAAAACGTGAGTATGGAAATTCACATCACAGAACAGCTTATAAATACCAGTTTGACAACCTATTATAAAAAGGTTGTAGTTTCTAATCACACAAAGTGTACCTGTAAGCAAATTAACATCCCTATCCGATGAAATTAGGTCAGTATAGCCACGAACGTCAAAGCGTCAATAGCTAAAGAGCTCCATCGTCAGGCTCGTCGAAATTATCCAACGAGAAGGGTCGAGCTTAAAAATATTTCAGACCTATTCCAAGGAGACCTTGTAGAAATGTTGCCTTACGCTGATCCAACAAAGGTTATCGGTACATGCTGACCATGATTAATTGTTTTTCTAAACTGGCTTTCGCCGTACCAGTGAAAAACAAAACCGCTACGGAAATCGCTAAAGCTCTTAAACCGATATTTGACAAACACCCGATGCGACATTTTCAAACCGATTTGGGTAAAGAGTTTTACAATCCAACGGTGAAACGGCTATTAGATTCGTACAATATAATTCACTTTTCTACAAATTCGGATAAAAAAGCGTCGATCATCAAACGTGTTAATCGAACTCTGAAAACTATGATGTGGTGAAAATTTACCGAACAGGGTACATACAAGTGGTTAGATTTACTACCGAAATTAATCGTTAAGTACAACACCACTCACCGGACTATAACCGAACGCGGTAACTAAGACGATTAAATACAGTACTATATCGAAAGCCTACTTTACCGAAATTCAAAGTCGGCGATCGAGTACGTATAAGCAAATTTAAAAAGACCTTTGCCAAGGGATATTTATCGAATTGAACGAATGAAATATTTACTGTACATAAAGTATACACTGATACCCGTTCTTTCACTTATACGCTGATCGATATTAACGGACAAGTGGAGAGCGGTAAACTTTACAGCGAAGAGCTCGCTAAAACTAACGTTAAAAATAACGGGTATTTTGTTGAGAAAGTTTTGCGTAGAAAAGGCGATAAACTGTTTTTAAAGTGGCAAGGGTTTGACGCAAAACACAACAGTTGGATAAATAAGGCTGATCTGGTTCGGTGAACGCGTCAGTCGTAAACATGAGGTTGGAACATCAACAAGTCGATAAAATTATGTTGGAAAATTTCGATGAATAGACTGGAAAAGGTAGCAGTAAAGAAAAAAAGCATCACGGTCCTCTTTTACCGAACTCATCAGATGTATTATTTGCGGACCGTCAAACTGTGGGAAAACAAATGTTCTTTTCAACATGTTTTCACCCGATGGCTTACGATTCAGAAATATTTACGGTTTTTCTAAATCGCTATACCAACCGGAATATAAATTCTTAGAGCGGGTCATGACAGGAATACCAGAGATCGGTTATTCTTTTTTTTACCTCCGGAAACACCGTTAGGTTATATGTTCAGAGGATGAGATGAACAAATTGTAGCGTGTGTGAAAAATCCCATGCCTGACCGGGATTTGAACCCGGGATCTCCGGATGAAAGACCAAGACGCTACTACTCGGCTACGGAGGCCGGCAATCTGTTATTTTGCCTACTCTGAAAACGACCATGTTATGGCTCCTGACGAGGCTGAACCGAATTCGGTAATGATATTCGACGATGTAGCTTGTGAAAAACAACATAACTTTCGTAAGTACTTTGCTATGGGACGACACAACAACATCGATAGCTTTTATCTTACACAAACATGTTCCAATGCTGGGAAACATCTTGTACGAGACAACGCAAATCTTCTTCTATTCAAACAAGACGATCTCAATTTACGTCATATACATCAAGATCACGTAAACACCGATATGAAATTCAAATGGTTTAAAAGCCTGTGCACTATAGCAAGGAAAAAACGACACGGATTCTTGGTTGTAGGTAAGGAGAGCAACATCACCGACGGACGATATCGAGTAGGCTCAATATGTTTGTGAAAGAGATTAGTTGAATCAGAGGCGTTGGCAAGCATATATAACTACGAGGGCGGAATACGGTACGCTAATGCTATTCATTGTAGACAAAAACGCAAAAAGACTTGTGTTCGAAATACTTTAGCGATCGTCAAAAATTTTTCGGCAACTACGTTTGTCGTAAAGTGAACTACTACGAAAAAAAGGACCGGCAATGTAGGCGACACGTGAAAAGAATGAACCGAGACTACCCTTTAGTGGTTCTGTTGATTGCTAGCGAAGGCAAGATTTTCAACAAGCGTATATGGTTAAAGTTTTTAGAGGAATGTTAAAAACACGAGCTGCCTATCGAACTTGTGATTTACGATAAAAATATGTTCAACACTACAGTCCGACAAGGATGGAATTTTATTTCAAGATTTAGACCTGAACCACAGGCGTACAATAAACCGTTTCGGAGCTTTGAAATCGACACGCGTCTATCGATTATACAAATGTTTACATGCATATGTTGGAATACTGTAGCCGACTGCATCGAGCGAGATGCTGTATAGTAATAACAGAACGAACTATACCAATAAGATCACTTACAACGCTGTATAGATTGGCGTTGACGTACAGAAAGAAATTTTTTGTGGACACCGCTTACGGAGTGCAATTTACCGATGCGGTACCGGAAACTTTACCGATCAGACGTGGAGGCTTGCCGGTTGACATCGTGAACAACAGGGCTCAGGCCCTCTTTTCCACCGAGTTTCTCAACGAGGCGCTACCTACATTGCGGTTATACGCCAACGTGTTCGGATTAAAATACAACGATAGACGAGAACTGTTTGAGATCGAAAACGAAGATTTACTGCGAAAATGGTGGGAATATTTGGGCGCCAAACCTGATAAATTTTGGTTATTAAACAGCTATCTGTTTCATTTATATACGGCAGAAGGCAATCGTCATCCGATGAGAGGACTATTCGAACGGTACTTCACAAAGGTTCCACAACGAGATCATTCGTTTATGGTGGATATTCCAGTATGGGTTAACGATGTAAAAAGGTCTGTGGTGTTTAAAGATATTAGCACAAAACTGACGATAGATTCCATACATCAAGGTGTGACTCAATATTATCGCGAACTGTGCGATACCAGACAACGACCGGCGAGAATGAATGTTTCGTTAATAGACGTGGTACGTTTCTTACGCAGCAACAAAAAACACGCAATGTTTTTCAGATTGGCTGAATTAAGATGGTAACGAGAAAGGTAAATTTCCATTCAGTCGTAACCGTGATGTCGAACAAGTACGAGGTCGATCCTTCAACCGCGACGTTGGTAATGGAAATCGATACAATACGTGATTCCATTAAAAGAAAACATCGCGATATTACGCAAGGAATAACGGAAACGGAGCAAGTTATGGAAAAGCATTTTAAACCTATTGTTGAACCGCTACGCGAACTTAATCAGACATTTAAACGAAATTACGATGACGTTGTTAAGAAAGAAGAAAAAACGAATGCGGTGGATGTAAGGAAGAGTCCGAGGGAACGCCAACGGTTATGAGAAGGCTTTTTAAAACCCCGCAACATGAGTTCATGAAACCTGTAGATCCATCTTCGTCACCGACATCATCACCTGGTAATCGTGCAAAGCATTACTTGGACCTGACCGTAACGGATAGAAGTAAAAAAATTGATAACGTGTACGGAGTGAAAAACGTTAACGACCAGTGAGTGATTGGAAAACAACTGATCGTTTTCAAAGGAAATAAAATCGTTATCGGCAATAAAAGTTTTAACGGAACCGAAGGACTATATGAATTGATATTTATGAACGTGCCCGAACATTATACGCATAGGGATCTACACAATTACAAGAAAATATTAGAATTTACGGAAGCGCATAAAAGTCAAACTACCTGACGTATAATTACCAGTAAATCGTTCAAGTACAATAGTATTATTAAAGATTTGTTTCCTCGCTGTCACCAACGATCATCTGAAAGTCAAGACGACGAAAGCCCTATAATCCGATCAGGGCTGCTAATGAGGGCGAAGAAAATAGTTAGACCGGACTACGTGTACTGGGACGATCCGAACGAACTTTGCATTCGTCTGAGGGTTTTAGTGGCTTCCAAGCGAGCAGGTCATACCGGTCATAATAACGAAATAGTTTCGATCATAGAAGAACTGCAAGAAGGCTGATACATAAAGGAGGGTAGAGGTAAAATTTTATTTTAATTAGTGTTACGATGAGTCTCGATAAGTTTGGACCTTCTCGTATCAGAGGTGCGTATGCAAATACGCCACCACCTACTCGTATAATCGAAACGTTCGACAAAACCACCGTAAGAAATTTTGATATCAAAAAACGACGTCCGTGTAATATGGGAAGTCCAGTCGACGATGATGATAGTACCACCTATGGTTTCGTTAAGAAAATGTACATAAAGCAAAGCGATTTGAAAAATAAATACATATCGTCACTTTTACCGACGGACAACGGAGTCTCCTTTTCAGAAAAGCAATTATGCGATATCAGTGATCCTGTTGAAAAAACGGACGCCGTTACTGTCGATTATTTACGTTTAAACATTTTCAATGAAAACGAGGTGATTGACGCTAGGGGAAGCGTTATAACTAACGCTGGTATACCTAAGAATGCCTCCGATCTTGTTACAAAGTCCTACGTAGACGATGTGGAATTAGGTCAACAAAACGTAATAACTGATATGAAAAGTATGTTATTGTCGACCAAAAACGACATCTTGGATTGCAAAGGAAGCGTTATGACGAATGACAAGTTACCTATAAAATCGAATGATCTCGCTACTAAACAATATGTCGATGAGAACCTCTTTAAATTTTACAGATTTCTAACAAACACTGACATCCACGCTAATGACACTTTGATCGAAACATGTTAATGGGACTTTTAGACAAAGAGAAACAGTACAATGATACATTTTACCAAGACGATTCTGCAAATACATATTTGAATAATGATAAAGAATAACTACCAAGGTGATTCTGTAAACACAGATATGATAGAGGAATTGTCTAAAAATATGGTACGTCCTCCGATCACGGATACAAACACAAATAAGAAGGAAGATGAGGAGGATCTGACTAAAAATATGATACGTCCTCCGATCACGGAACCAAACACAGATAAGACAAAGAAGAAAGAAGATGAGGAGGATCTGACTAAAAATATGATACATCCTCCGATCACAGATCCAAACTCAGATAAGATAAAGAAAGATGGTGGTGGCGGACAATCATAAAAATGTTCATTGTCTCTCCAATATGGGAAGCGTGAGGAAGTCAAAACGTCCTGTCCATTAGGATAAGGCGAGAAAGTCGAAAAGAACAATCAGTCTTAAACGAGACGGCGGACTGTTAACCACTCTAACAGCGGGAGCTGCAGGAGCGTTAGGATCTTATACTGGTGACAAAGCATTAAAAGGCGTCAAAAACGTTGTCGGTAAAGTTGTAAACAAAGGAGTCGATTTATTGCCGGTAGAATTATACATTCCAGGATATCAGTACTGCGGACCGGGAACGAATTTAAGGAAACGTCTAAAACGAGGCGATCCGGGTATAAACAAGTTGGACGCTACTTGTAAAGAACTCGACATACGTACAGCGATAACGTAAACAGAGCGACAGCCGATCGTAAATTAGCCGATCGCGCTTGGGAACGAGTGAAAGCTAAAGATTAAAGTATCGCAGAAAAGTCAGCAGCATTGGCCTTTACAAACGCGATGAAACTAGAAGCAAAGTTCGGTGGTGGTTGTGGAAGAAGACGCATAAAAAAGAATAATATAAATCATCTTGTAGAGATGATGAAAAGAAAAGCAAGTGCTGGAGGGAAAGGTTTATACCTTAAACCCTACCCTTTGACTGCTTCGGGAATAGGCGGTATAAAAACATGCCGACGACGCCGTCAACGTCGTCTACAATAAACGGAATACCAATGCGACCGCTATCCAATATCGCATTGATGTGATACGCGAAATATAAACTAAACATACCCGATTTTCGAGGAATCTTCATGTTGGATGCATTTCCCAAAAAACCGAAGACCAACAAGTCTGCGATAGTCAATCTTGACCGCAGCACCGGTCATGGAACGCATTGGGTGTGTTACCGAAAACGAGGACGGATTGTAGACTATTTTGACAGTTTCGGAAATTTGCGTCCACCGAACGAATTAATGCGTTATTTTCCGGACGATTCGATTATAAACTACAATTACAAAACAAAACAGCGTATAGACACAGTTATCTGTGGTAATTTATGTCTTTAGTTCCTCAGTCGCGGTTCGTCAGCCTACAAGTAAGCATCATCATGTTCTGCATAAGTGGAGATACGTCGTTATTACAGGCTACATTCTTTCTGTCTTTGGACCTCTCCAATGGCGAATGGGAACTGGCGTTAATAAACCTAACAACGTACAATTCGATTCCGAATGTGGAAGAGGGTATCAACAAGACGTTTACCGTCATTACAAAAAACAAGCAACAACAACCGATCCGGTTCATGTCGAAATTACCGACCGGTTCGTACGAAGTGGAATATATATATTTAAAAGAAATAAAATAATAGAAGCGTTAGAAAATCGATTTAAAGTTTTTTTTTAATATTTCTATTCAAAAGAATAAGTATATTTTTTAAACGTTCTTTTTATTTGATTTGGAGCCCGGTAACTTGTAACTCTCTTGCGAACTGAAAAAGGTTTTTTTATTTTAAATAAAAACTTAAATATTCTTTATAAAAATGTAATATAAGAATAGCTTCTATTCAGTAAAATAGTTATCTTTTTTCAAGTAGGACAAAACCAAAAGAGGTATTATGGTTTTTGAATATTTTTTGATAAAAATTCATTATATCATGTACCTTCCCAAATGTAAAGTTCAAGATGTAAGAAAAAAATTTCCAGAAGTTCTATTATTTTACGGCTTGAATTTGTGTTAAAATAAATCAACAGCAGCATTTTCAGAAATAGTTTTTGGATTTTGTTTCATTTAGGCACACAAAATGAAAACAGTTGAAAAATGTGAGGTATAGATTATTTGTTGTCCGTTTAATATATGCTTTTAAATAACATATTTGAAAATGTAGTTGAATTTTAGAAATAGATTTGAAATTGTTCTATGTACGGGTTTCGAGTATGGTTATTCGTATAAAAAATATTCGATATCTAAACTGAACGGTTTGAAAATCATTATTTCTGAGAAATATTGTTAAAAAAGTTTGAAACTTTAAATAATAATAGTTTTATATATTAAAAAATTAAATTATTTTTTTTGTCCTCTTGTATAAAAAAATTATTTAAGGAACATTAGTAGGAATTAGACAGTAAAAAGTGTTAGGGATAATTAAGAGCATAAATTAGCAGGGAGGGTAAATAATAATAAGCATGTAAGACGGTAGAGTATAAGTATCGAACAAATATGAGAAATCCAGTTAAATGATGAAATAAATAGATATCCAACCGAATAGTTTTCCAACCGAATAGGCAGGAAAACTAGATAACTGAAAATATGTACCCGTGTAAAACCAGAATTTAATTTTTCAATGGAATTAAAGAGTTTTATCCATGACTTCTTTCAGGAGTATAAGTTAGGCAGGGCTGATTACTAATTCGACAGTGAAAACAAGAGAGATGTAGATACTGTAACAAGAGCGGTGTAGCAGACCTGAGTAGTACGAAAACATAAGGTTCTGAGAGAACAGCATCATTATTTTCAGTGAAAACTGGCGCATACAAGGGATACCATATATTTAATTCCCCTCCCTCTTTCATCATGTTTTTTTCAGTAAATCCACTCTTTTACTATGTAAATTTCTCAATAAACGCATATTCACCATGGAAATATACCCTGAGGTTCCACATCAGTAGTCGTAGTTTATTATTTACAAGTATTTTATTATAACATGCCTTTTGATGATCATCTGCATTCGTTCGGGAATCTCCGTATTGTATACAGCTGTCAATAAAAAAAAATATAGTTGTTTTTTTATCAGTTACTTTTAATAAAAACGTGACCTTTCATCCATTATAATCAATAGTAATAAAAAAAACCATGTTTATCTATATGTCTGTATGTCTGTTATAAACATAAAAAGCTAACAGCAATAAGTTATATTTATTAAAATCGACAATTCATTATATTAGATGTGGTACAGAGCACAAACGAAACGATGTGTATTTTTTAGTACTCGGTCTCGGGACGCAAAGAAAGAGTGTTCAGACAGCCAATTGCATTGTTTGAGCCCTGGAGTTCGCTTTTATTTATTTACAAAAATAATTAATGTTTTCTGGGATTGAATGAATCACAGAACGGCCGAGGAGAGATCAGGGCGATCGAAACGCAAAAAAACATTTCGGTCCGAATCCTGTAACCAGGTGATCGCTTAGAGGCTTCGGTAGGTGATCGGGTGAGCCGCTGCACAGCGGTAGCTTGAACATAAATACGATGGTGGAGCAAGCGGTTAACTTTTCACATCGTTGCTCTATACGTACATATATATATATATATATATATAAAACCTCTTTTTTTTTCTCTTTTTTTGTTTTAGATATATTTTAATTTTTATTAAATGAAACGCTAATTATTTTCGGGGGAAGTTCGCCTTTGATCCATTACAATCTTTTCAATTTACAGCAACAGCAAAAAAATAAAACCTAATCGACTATTCTTGTTTTATCACTTTACCGGTTAATGGTGAATAAACTGTGTTGTGATAAATTAATAAGTAATATGCTGTTGTGATGGGCTGAAATTCTCTTCGATTTCAATTGAAATTTTCAAACCAGTAACGCCTAATTTTTTTCAAATCAACCTTGTCACGAACAATGAATCACGTATAACGGATAATTATGTTTTGTAATCTGAAAACGTGAACGGGAAATCGATATTTTTATAATATGAATCTTGAAATTCTATAAACCTTTATGTACATTTTATCTCCGTGTAAATTTTCAAATGGATGTGAAGTTGAATTTATTATTACTTTAATATTTTTCCCATTACAAGAATCAAATTTCGACATATCTTTAATTTTGTTATTTTTCCGATCGGCTTGAGAACCTACAATAACATAACCGCGGTTTTTCTTCCTGCTATAATGTTTTTACAGTCCATTTTATAGAATTTGATGGAAGAAATACTGGATATTCCTGAAGTTCCCAATTTCTAAATTCTATAACACCTCTTTATTTTTCTCTCTCAATTTAGCCAATTCCAATTGATATACAGGAGCTGCTTTTAAGTATGGTACACTCTATACGATATCTGTTTTTTTCTAATTTAGATTTATAACCTGAAACTATAGTGCGTATCGCGTTTACGTTGTTACTATTACGTTTCCACTCTAATTCTTGTCTGTTGTTTATGTTTAATTTTTATAATCTTCAGCAAAACACATAAAAATCGATAGAGGACGTGCAATCTAAAATTACCATTATCCTCCGTATGAATTTTATTTTTACCATTAATCTATCCGGCTCTTTCAGCCGATGAAAGTAAAGAATTTGTCATTGAAATCGCGTCTGTGTTACACCCACGTTTCCAGTGCTGGCTACTTCTTGTCCGTTTATAAAATAATTAATCTCATGAAATAAAAATACACCCACAAAATTTATTACAGCTGAAGTTGATTTTCTCCCGTTTTCACCTATAAGTTCCAGCAAACAATACAAAAACCTTTACCAGGAATTCATCTGGCTGATTTATAGCGATTTTAATCTGCGCATCCCGGAGCAATATTGATTTTATTTTATTTTCGAATAAATATCGAAGTTATCTACAAACGTATAATATTTATGGTATTGTTTAAATGTTAACGATTCGTCTGAACGTTTATATTTTTCAATAATTAAATAATTTATTGTAGAATCAGTATAAAAAAAATAATAATTTTTCATTTCAATAATGTATTTTGCTTTTAGCCACGGATAGATTTTAATTTTCAGTTTACGATTTTAAGTCCTAGATATTTTAACTTTTTAATGTTTTCTTCACTCAGTTTGTAACGTTTTTAACAAAAATAAATAAAAAAAATATCATTGCTATCGAATACAAAAGGCATATTGTATCTATCTATCTATCTACGAATAAAAATCTAATTACAGTAGTTTATTCTTAAATAAGTTGAATTACCAATTGTACGCCGCGAAAATGTAATAATTTTCGTTTTGATCTGTCAATTGTATCTTTAAAATGCTAATTTTTTTCACACCTACCGGCAAAAATATAGTATTGAAAATAGGTTTTCGTCAATCATATCACCGGGGTCGGCGGTTAATGGAAACATGCAAAATATTGTCTCGATTACCATCTATGAAACTACCCGTAATAATATTACATTTACACGAGCGATATTTATCGGTTGATCCAATTCGCGTGTTACATTCGGTTTGAGTAGTCTCAATCAATTAGATAACCGATACTACAATCTTCATCTGAAAAATCTATCCATATTGTGCTTTTAATTTCGGTCTGAAATGTATTGTTCACTTTAATGTAAACAGTTTGTTTAAATTTTTCCACTTCGGCTTGTTTGTATTCACCGATCCCTTCAATATCGTAACTGCCCGACGGTATACACGGCATAAACACACGGACAGTACAAGGAAAACAAGCGGAAAGTACACGAAAACAAGAAATAGTTCGGTGAGTTACTGTAAGACTATGCGTGAAAGAGATAATTTACTAAATTTTATTCATAAATTGTTAGGATAGTTTTATTCATGAACAGTAAAGCTATTTGCGGTTAAAGAACTTTATACTTGCCCTATCTATTTTACTATTGTTATTAATACGAGACTAATGGTTAAAAATGTTAAGATTAGCGGGCATGCTAATGTACTTTGTCAACGGGACTGAATTCTGGTTTTCATTACCCTCGTTTTTCTCATGAATTATTTAAATGCTATAAAATCTATGAACACTTTTATTGACAAAAATCAATTTACCCTAAATTAATCTGCTAATTTAATTAAATACATCCGTTCCGATCCTGAAATATTAAATTTCTGCATCAAAAGCCGCAAAACTGAACCGATATAAGCTGCCTGAAGAAAGTAGCCGGGTAGCCTAATATATCTTCTTAGCTTAATTACGTTTTACTGGTAAAATTCTCATAGCAGTTAATAAAGAATAAAAAAAGTTTAAACAATTTTTTTTTGCGTAATTTTGCTGTTATTTTCATCATAAATAATTAAAGTGAATTGAATAATTATACCAAAATATGCGTGTGTTTATATTGTAAATATTTGCGAATAGAATACTTTCACTCATTCATTATTAAGTTGACTGGTTTGATGCAATTCTTAATTCATTTCTGTAAAAATTTTATTATATTTCTATTCCTCAGTTTTCCGTTTTAAATTTTCCAATCATTGTGTTCTCTGTAGTTTTTATCCTTCAATGTTAAATACGATCATATCTTAATTTTAAGAACAACGAATGTATTTAATAAATTTTTGACACAGTGCTTCCCTTTCTTCCAATTTTTCTAGAAGATTCTTTGTTTCGTAAGACAGTCATCAGTTGTTTTATAAATGTCACATTTCAAAAATTCAACCAAATTTATCATATTTTCATTTCAAGATATATATCTTAATATTTTCTATTGTCAGTGTTTGCTAAGATAAAGAATTAATAATAAAGATTATTATTTTTTTAGTCGAGAAATGTATTCTTTCTTAAGCTAGTTTGTTTTCTAAAGCGTAAAAAGTACTCGTATTATATCACTGGGTATTATTAATATTACGAAGGATAAAAGCAGAAACTTCAAAAAAAAAAAAAATCCTCTATTGAACTGAATGATACGGGAAAAAATAAACGAGTATAATTTTGCAGATTTAAAACTGGCTGGACCGGCTCTTACATTCAACAGTATTACGTGTGGTAATCCAAAATACTGCTGTAAGTAGGATACGGCGAGATGAAGCCTAATATTCTTTTTGAAGTAATGAAAAAATTAAAAACATGAACTACACCATGTTCTACATAATTGCTAAGGTGCCGGCCTCCGTAGCCGAGTGGTAGCGTCTCGGCTTTTCATCCGGAGGTCCCGGGTTCGAATCCCGGTCAGGC
>JAAAKQ030098075.1:0-14475 GCA_010016005.3 Zanna intricata
AGGGGATTATTAAGAACATTTCTCTTTCCTGGGGTAAACTGATTGTTTTTGGCCAGTCTTCAACTGAGTAGTGTTTATCTGACCCCCCCCCCCGACTTCCCAAAAACACAAGAAACACATATATTTTGTAAAGCCACGATGGTGACGAGAGGAAGCCCTATGACTTTCAGATCAGCCTCGAGCGTTCATCATACTTAATACATTTTAAAAGTTTTGACGTACTTTCATATGTTTCTTTTATTTCTACAGCATGTGCTACCGGTATAGAAGAAAACTTATTCCAGTTATGCAACAATACTGCCTCTTTTTGATGAGCTATAATTTTGTTTTATTAGTCTATAAATAAACGCCAATCATGAATAACATATTCAATGTCGAGTTTAGAAATTAGCCCACTACATCATGGCAGGAACAAATTAAACCATCTATTTTAAAGTATTTCAGTAAATTCGACTTCTGTATACTGATATTTCAGTATCCTTTTTCAAAAAATTTCATTATTTAAGAGATGAACATAGGAGTTCTGCATGCTGTTTCGGCAATTACAAATTCGAATTAGGTTACTCATTTCTATTTCTGTTATGTGGTAAGGTTCAGTATTTGATTCTTCTGGAATATATTAATATCTGTTGAAGTTGAAGATTCATCGGTTGAGTCTTTTGGGGAATCAAAAATTACTTTCCAAGAAGTTGGAGCAATCGAAATCGGTAAATCAACATCATGAAGTACTGATCTTAAAGCTTAATGAAGATTTGTGTATGCAATACTGATTTTATTGTTTGAATTGAAATCTAACATTTGTTAACATTTAACATTCATTAACCGTAACATCTTTTAAGCAAAAGGCAAATGATCTTTTTTCCTTTTAACCACTCGATTAGTTTAACATAGCATTTGATGCATGGGGAGGCCAGGATTTATCTCGGTATCTCAAGGATAGTCAAAATAATGTTTGTAAGCAGTTTTCAGCAGATTCAATACTCGAGACTGATTATAATTTATTGTAAAATTCAAAATATTTCAATGAATGAAAGCAAACTGAAATATTACAAAAACGCTTACTTTATTAAAAAAATAATACGTTATAATTTATAAATGTTTAATTACCTAAAAAAATACATCATACAAATTTTTCATCATGGAATGCAATAAAACACAGCGTGAAACACACGCAACTTAACAAATCTTGATGTTCAATAAAATAATAGAAAAAATATTCTGTCATAAAAATATTTCCCTCAATTTATGGCATCAATTATGATACAATGTTTATAATATCTCTATGATAAACTATTACCATAACTAAAGAACACAGCAAGTCGTACCAAGAGCTGAACTCACACTGAAGAAAATTTCATCACGTTGAATTACTCATTACTTGACTCACAGACATGTCTGGCTTGAGATAAAATGACATCATTCGACGTTTTTCTATCTAATATATGTAGACACATTCTGTAGACAGCATGCATTGTAGTATAAATAGGATATGAATAAGCAAACATAGAGACATACTAACTTATTGGTATTATTTGTTCCACAAATGATGGATAAAATATATTTAAGAGGTTTTTTTTTTTTGTTTAACCTCCTGAACCACCGTTAGGTATATCTTCAGAGGATGAGATGAATGAATTGTAGCGTGTGTGAAAAATGCCATGCCTGACCGGTATTCGAAACGGGATCTCCGGATGAAAGGCCGAGACGCTACCACTCGCGCCACGGAGGCAATATTTAAGAGGTTGTAACTTAAAAACGTTACATCATGGGTTGTTTCGGAATGCATATTCAGATTCAGCATATAAAATACTATATAGAGTACCTACTCCCATTTCAGTTCCCAATTTTATTTTGATCAGTGTTATTTACAGATAATGGACACATTTTTTTTTTTTACCTCCGGAACCACAGTCAAGTATTGCATCAGAGGATGAAGATGAATAATGATGTGTAGTGAGTGTGAAAGTGCCATGCCTGACCGGGATTAGAACCGGACACATAAGTATCGAGAAGTAACCGATACCATTTTCCATGAGTTAAATTTATCTCATAGGATATTTTTTGTAAAAAAGTTTTTTATTGTTAGATCACTAAGCCTAAAAAGAAATCACGCTGGGTAAATTTTATAACAAAATTATTTTAATTATCAAAAGTTTTAAGAGATAATAAATTACTCCCTTTACTGTTTACTTAGATAAATTACTTGTCTATTCCAAGGTGAAAAATATGTTTTACAACGGCTTAAGTCAGAAATTTCGTCTGAGAACAGAAGATGGTATAATTATGTAGTCTCTGTAATGTCTTTGGGATTTGGTTTCGTCAGTGAACTAGGAAGGTAAGTTGGATGGATCAATAGAAAATGAACTTAATTGAAGATTATGGGCAAAAGAATTTTTGATTTTAGAATTCTGTACATTTGCAAACTATTCTTATTCAGAATATTTTGTGTGGCATGTTAATTAATTGTAGAATACCCCCCCCCCCTTCAACCTATTAGTAGTTTACGAGGTAAAATAGAATTAACAAATGATATAGAAAAAACTTTATAATTATTTAAGATACTGAAGGTTAAACATAAAGAAATATTCTTAACAGTAATTGATAAATTAACTATGTTAACAATCATTGCAAACTTAAGATAAGAGGTTACGACATCAAGGAGATGAAGATAAGATGTTAGAATTATTAATATTTTATCGGCAGTTATTAATAATTTCTGTTAAATCAACAAACTCCTTGTTTTAAAATGTTTAAAGATGTACAATTCATGGGAGTCGTTTTAGCTCAAAATTTGTTTCTGTTCAGAGATATCACAGATGCGACTCCATGACGCTTTCAGAACGAATTGTCTACTTCATCCTTGTACTATTAGCATTCGTAAAAAATTGAAGAGACGACTGACACGATTTGAATTAATTTCTTTTACAGTTGTTTAATAGATCCTATCATATTGTTTTAGTAAAAAATATTTTGAAAATGCCTGATTAAAAATCCATAATATGTTTAAACCTTTCTTTACGACAGTTGATAATCATGTGTTTATTTGGCATAATTTTTTTGGCATAATTTACCACACATATGAAGAGGTGTCTGCCTGGACCTAAGAATGAATTGTTTTATGAACGATAAAAATAAAAATAAAATAATTTTGTAAAAAGTTACGCTCAAATGTATGTGATAATATAAAGTTTCTTCCTATATAAAATTTCCTTCAAAAGGTGAATAAATGAATTTTGTTTACTTAACTATATTTTACACTTATTGCAACAATAATTAGTTATTGTAGTAATTTTCGTTAAATAAATTGAATTAAAACAACAATAGATTGATCAACAATATTGGTGGCTAAACGAATCAAAGGTCAGCAGTAATGCAAAACCAAAAGTCAGCCGTTTTTAGTGAAATATGAAATTCACTCATGAAATTTAATCGTTTTCAAGAATTTATAAAAGGATTATTACAGAGTTAGTAATATTAATACTATTAATTACTCTACAGAATTGGATTCCCTTTCGTAAACTTTTTTTTGTTAACATTAATATAATAATAATTTAATATAAACTTAATTTAGCAGTAAATCTATTAATTAAGTCATTAAACTTATTGTGCTATCATATATGACAAGAAACATAATCATGAGTCGGTCTAAATTCAACATTTTACAAGAAAAAAAGGTAAACAAACTACCTAAGATTAGCTTACTAGCTTATTTTGCTTACCTAAGATTGCGGGCCGTCAAATATACATGATGTACCGAGATGTATTCAAGAGTGTACTGGTACGCGGCGCCAGTTTGGGCGCATAGGTTGGATAGGAATCGAGCACTTATTAAAAATTTGTGGAGTGCCCAGCGCAGAACCCTTAATGCATGCACTGGGGTGTTTAAAACCACCTCCTATGAGGCTACTACCGTATTGGGAATGGCTGTCACAATCAATTTAGTGGTGAAGCTTCAAGCTGCCATGTGAAAATTGCGAAGAAGCAGGGAGCCCGAGATATTTGAGATGTGGTTACGGGCCGGACCTGTACCGGAACGGAAAGGTGATCACAATGCACCGGAGCTAAATTTCGTATAGTTGATCATCTCCCGCCTGCAGAGGAGGCTTCACGGCCTCGCGATGGAGACATGGCAGCGTGAATGGGACGCCACGACTAAGGGAAGGTCCTTGTTTAGGTTTATACAGGACTTGGGGGGATGCTATGCCTCTAAATTGTTTTTAAGGGCTATGGGAGCCTAGGTGCCTAGGTGCTCTCCAACCACGTCAATTTGATGCAATATCTGTTCAGGTTCGGCCTGGCAACTGATGAGCTGTGCGTCTGCGGGGAAGTCCAGTCTATTGAACATATGATGTTCGACTGCCCTGCTCTTGGAGGGGCCAGAGCTCGGGACACCCTGGAGTTTAGAGATCGGGAGGGGGGGGGAACTGGCCACGCATTAACGGTGAGAGCCGCATTGCTGGACAGTGTGAGAGCTCCTTGCAGTTGCTATGTTCAACCGGCATCAATACTCTAAACCTGCTTCTGTTGGAAACTACTCCGACAGTGGCTGGATATCGGCCAATTACTGTTGGTAAAACGCAATAAAATGGTGTACAGGTACTTGCTGGCATACAGCGACCTAGACGCGGCAGCGAATTGCTGTCTTTAGACTTAATTTTTAATTTTAATTGACGAATTTTTATAAATGGACATAACATATATTTTTATTATAGACTGGGTGCGCCTACCCAATTAATTTTATATATGACAAGTGAACGGCCGGACATGTAAGCGAGCGGTGTTGTGCGCCACACTTAGCCGTTCACGCAATTAGTTCAGCTCTAGGAGCTTTTGATAAATCGTCGTTTAAACGTTTTTCGAGGCACAGTAGCTTTTCGAGGCACGGACATTCGGTCTTTTCTTCTAGAGCGACCGTATGGGGGTGGTGGCGGGAGAAATTCCAGTAAACCAGTTATCTAAGATTAATAAGTTGGAATTTGCGTTTGATCAATCTCATTTAATTAAATGTAAAACTTTTAATACACCAGCCTTGTATAAATAGATCTTATAGGATAGGTTATAAAAAATGAAACGAATAACGATTTTTTTTTTTTTTTTTTTAAGAACTAGGAAAAAATTCTCTATTCAATTTTTAATTTAACCTAGTGACAAATTACGAATAAAGTTGTTGATAGATATAACATAATAAAACTTTACTAATTAACTACTATCTGAGATCAGAAAGTAAACTTCATCCCTAAAAATTTACTCTTTGTCCTTTCTTGCTTCTCAATAATTCTTATGAGAAGCTATTTCGTTATGATTTATGAGAAATTTCGTTAATTATTTAAGTTAGTTTACAATATTTTACGAAGATGCTGATTCTAATATTAAAATTTTAATTGGAAACTCAACGCCATTAACAAGAATTAAGGAAAGTTACTAAACCTATTGTAAATAATAGTGCAGTTTGTAATAAATTATCTTTAGAACTTAAAAAAAAATCATAACTAATCATTAATTTGAAAAATGCTTTAGTTAAAAAAAAAAATTTTCAGTTGCAAATTCCATCGTAGTTTATCTGAATTTAGTTATTTTTGGTATAATATAATCAGTAAACAGTTAAATTAAAGTATTGAAATATAAAATATAGTTATATTTATATTTATAAAAGAACGAAATTTTTGTGATTCAGAGTTTTTTTCATCCACTTAATTTTTTAAATATAAACCGCTGGCGTTATACAATAACGTGACCAAAACAACATTAAAAGCTAGTAAAGTATATTATTCGAATAAAATTACATTATAAACAAGGATTAATACCGTACATTTAGTGATGTTCAGCAGTTAAAGGGCGGCGAAACCTGGCTATTAAAACGAATACAAACGGTCACTGAGCTACCACAGTGCTCCCTGTAGGCAGTACTGATAAGCGAGGTCAAACCGACATGACCCCATCAGACTTGAGCTTTATAAGTATTACATAAATATTTCGCTCCTGACAATACGCAAATACCAATAATAACGTGTATTATTTTATTTTTCTTTCATTACATGATTCTACGCGATTTGGTAAAGTCAAATTTTGCACAAAAAAGCTCGTGAATAAAATAAAAAATTATGGAATAGAAAAAGACAGCTGGTTAAATATAGTCTACATAAATGGGTGCTGATACATTTAAATAATAAAATAATATACTAACTACAGATTTTAAAAAAATTTTTCTTCAATATCAAGTAAAAAATCGAAGCTGCATATTTTCTTAATAAATGTTAAACAGCGATAATTAACTTTATGTATTACTAATTGAAGCAATTAACTCCTAAGAACTACCAAAAAAATTGATATGTAAATAAAATATTGATTACTATTTTTACGGAAAACTAGTCTTGTTTCTGGTATCTATGCACTTCCTTTTTGAAATTGAACTCATGTTCCCCGAGTGCACTACTTTCTTCGATCTATAAATTAAATTAATATTTTTGAAATAAGAGATTTGGGATCATTTACTAGGTATAATTTCTGGTGTTTTTCGAAACAGCCAGCACATGCGATTCCCTCCGGAAAGGGAAGAAGCATTACTTCCGCCAAATATTAGGGCCCCGAAAGACGATTCCTGCCACCCCTAAACGCGCTAGAACCAAAAGGACTTCAGTGGTCGGACTGAAGGGGAATCACCCCGGGAGCAAGGGCTATTGCACGCCCAGCCTCCCGAATTCAGCCCCAGTATTTCTCCAAAGGAACGAAACGCAAATACCAAATCCGTCCGTAAACCAAACGAAAACTAAAAACTAGAAACTCCAGTTATAAACAATGTCCCGTCCGATAATAAGAAAGACATAGCAGCGAGGGACATCAGTCCAGGCTCTGCAAATTTTAGGGAGAAAATGTAAACTGCCGCCACCCTTGCGTTCCGATCCGTTTCATTTTCCAAAAAATATGACATTTATTACGTTCCTCTCTCTTTTTCTATTCAGCCTCCGGGATTACCGTAAGGTATTATTACTTCAGAGATGAATGAGGATGATATGTATGAATGGGGATGAAGTGTAGTCTTGTACAATTTCAGGTCAACCACTCCAGAACCACTTCTGGTTAACCAGAGGTGTGATTAATTGAAACTCAACCACCAAAGAACACCGGTATCTACGTTCTAGGATTCAAAACCATATAAAAGTAACTGATTGCTTTTTCTAGGATTCAAACCTTAGAACACTCGACTTCGAAATCAGGTTATTTGCGATGTCACGTAAACCATTAGACCACACCGGTGGGCTATTTATTATGTTCCTGTGAATACTTATCTAGTTCCATAAATGTTTCCTATTACCAGCTTTGATCTACTTTATTTAAATAGCATGGCAAATCAGTTGATATTTTATCTATCAACTATAACATAGTAGTAAATCTCTTTTATTGTGTTTATAATCCTTCTCTTTTGGTTTGATGTGTTTTTTTTTAAATATTCAACTTGCATTACACAATAATTTCTTTTATAAATTTTGACCGATTGATCATCGTATATAAAATTTGAAAGTTACCCAAATTTACAACGGGTTACTGTTGTTAGTTTGCAGCTGAATTAGCTCTCAGACATGTTTACAACCCATAATCTAATTTTTGAGTTTTTTGCAAGTTTTAAAAATGGGTAATCATGATAATCAGTATCTTGTAGAAGACTTATATTGTACCTCCTAAATGGGATTTTTCGCTTAGGCCAAAACTTCTCTTAAGATCACAAAGCAACCACTTTTGTACATTCTATCGGATGAAAATTGATATTTAGTCACGTTTGTCGTAACATTCTTCTTTGTAGGATCTACTACTGAATAAAAATAATTGACTTAAATAATTTTTATATAATATCTGCCTACAAATATTATTGTAATAAATAAATATAGCTTTACAAACTTTTAATGAATTGTAAATGAAAAATATCTTTAAACTGAAAGAATCTTAATCAAGAGAAAATAATGTTCTTTTCTTTTTTACAGAACGCAGAATAATTACTGAAATTATGTATTAATTTCTTGTTTTAGATTATACATATATAGTACTTTAAATCTTATGCGCATATCTTAATTTAATTCATAAATAATTATTTTTGTTGCAAATACTTAAGTAATAACTTACTGACTGAAGGTATTGAAAATTTCTATGCACTTTCCAAAAAGTTTGACCATGTTCCTAGCTACTATTTTTAGCTGTGCCCTGGCTATTTCCTGGATGGTATTGGTAATGTTTGTCTTCAGTTCCTGCCAGAATTGCTCCTAAAAACGATTTCTTTTAAGTAACCTACAGAAAGAAGTCTTAGCTATTCAGATCAGGAAATCTTGGTGGTCCAAAAAATCCTGCAGAATCTCCAGAGTAAAGCGAGCTCTTTGGGAAGTGGGTTGCCTTGTTACAACCAGTACGCCCATCCTCTTGTAGTATGGCTATGTACTGTACAACAAATTCTTGGATGACAGCAGCATCTCCAACTTAAAAAAAAAAAAAAGAGTCCTATTTTTCGTTGCCTTGAGATCACATTCCTTACGCCTATTTTTTGTGCATGAAGAAGAAATTCAAAGAAATGTGTAGGTTTTCAGTATTCCAGGTCTGGCAGTTTTGTGGTTAACGCGATATTGCAAATCATCTAAGCTGATTTCGAAATGGAGAGTTCTAAGGTTCAAATCCTAGTAAAGGATTTTTACTAGGATTTGAATACTAGATTGTGGATACCGTTGTTCTTTGGTGGTTGGGTTTCAATTAACCACATTTCTCAGGAGTGGTCGACCTGAGACTGTATAAGACTATAATATACTTCATTCATATTCATATATATCATCCTCATTCAACCTCTGAAGTAATACCTTACAGTAGTTCGGAGGCTAAACAGAAAAAGAGAGAGATCCGACGAGTTTTGATTACTAACATACTCACCAAGGTGAAACCACGCTTCATTTGTGAAAAACATTTGTCTAAACTGCCAATGTTACCTGTAACGAAGTTCTTGAACCATTGATAATAGTGAACCCTTTTAGGATAATCAGAATTTGTTAGCTCATGTAAACCTGCATTCGATAATAATAATACTTCAGCATTCTGCTTACTGTGGTGTCCGCTGAACTTAGTGAAATGTTCTTTTCCCGGATTACTTTCCGCAAAGATTTATGTTGATATTTTGTTGTCTTGTAACTAGCTGTTAAATTTCTTATACGACCTGTGACGTAAAAAATGATCTTAGTCAGGCACGCTTCTGATCTAATGCTGAACCTGTTTCACAAATTTTAAAAAATAAATTCTGAATAATACTTTTCACTGGTGGCACCTTTCAAATTTCTTCCTAAACTTCTGCCGACAAGAACATGAGATTTCGTCTCTAAATAAGTTTTCTTCACGAAAACAATTTCTTCAACAGTTATTCGAATTTTAATAAACAACAAAACACGATTACGTAACCTTGTTCAAAAGCCAATGGTTGACAGACAGATATATTCAAATGTGCGCGAAGTAAATAGTCCTCCCCATTGCAGCTTCAGTCATACCAACATCATTCACCTTATTTTACCAGTTTCACATCAATACATATACTTTAACAAAAATATGCATTTATAATAAACTACTCAGTGATTGGGCTTCTTTTAAGTGGAACATTCTGTATAACGTACTGGTTCTGCGAAGTATATGCCTAAAATCTCCACTAGAGAATTAATTTATTCTCTATATTGAGATAAAAAATGTTTGTAACCAATACTCAAGGTTACCAATTAAAATTTTTATGGTAAAATAACCTTAAAATTTAACTTAAGTTGATAGAATACTAGCTTCAAAAAAACACAACTAGACAAATAAGTTGATTATCTTGTTCCTCACTGAGATTGATGGTTTTAGATGATTTTAAGATATGAGAAATTTCATTAGCGTTTAAACAACACTGCTTTCATGTTTATATATATATATATATATATATATAGGGCATAATTTACATTCAAAAGATATTGTGGTACATCTCAAATAAGCTTCCGTTATCATATTCTTCATTATAAATAATTTTTTAAGAATAATACCTCTTCAATATTAATCACTGATAAGAATATAGAATGATCTTATTAGTAAAGTAGAAGATCAATCATTAAACATATTTACTATTCTTCTCATACTTTTGTGATTCATTGAATACCGAGGACAAAAGAAATTAACATAAAAAATGGAAATAATGAGCTCTCTTAAAAGCTAATCTGGTTTCTTATTTCCAAGTTTAGTAGCATTTAAATAATACTAATTTTTTCAGTGGTAAGTATGAATTTAATTTTTGAGAGATTCAGTGGCAGTAACAATATCTTCTGGTCATTTTAAAGTTGTCTATTAAAAACATTGTAGTTTTTTTACTAATGAATAGTGAAATGTTTTTAAAGAGATCCATTATTAAATTTTATAATAATAATCTGAAATAACCTAAAATCCCAAATTAGTCAGAGACCTTATTAATTATCAAATTAGATGTGTTTTTTAGATATTTAATCTATAGATTAAATATTACAGAAATTCCTAGATGGAAAACATAAAACTATCTTAACAAGAGAATACTTTGAATCGAGTCTATTACTAGAAGAAAGAAGCTGTAGATGTCGTTAAGACCTTTATTTTATCTAAAATAGAAAGGTAGAAACAAAAACAGAGGTTTATATGAACTGGTTTCAACATAATAGTCATAAAGCTATCGAGCTATTAACTAGCCCGCAGGAGGCGCATACAGCGGACTGATTTGCATTGCTCATCGATCCAGTACCATTCTACACAAACTTCTTCGACCAAACAAATCAGTAAAGCCGGGTGTCCCTGAAGAAGTTCTAAACAACCGCCGATTTAATATATTCAATACTGACAAATAAAATGAAACTTATTGCCCATAAAATTAAATTAACTTCTTTGGTAGACAGGTTTTTAACTTTACACTATAAATATTTAAAACTTGATTTACTGATTTTTAACTAATTTAAAATTTGTGAAAACACAAATAAAATAAAACAAAATAGAAACAGTGAAATAATTCATGGTTTGGAAAAGAAAAGTGGTTAAGAAAATTGACACTATGAAGTTAGGCTATTGAAATGTAAAAAAAAATTTAGGTTTTTTTTAATATTACGATTTGATTTTCAGCGTTCTAATTAAGTCAAAACTAAAAATAAGCTAACAAATATTAGTTTCTTTATAGATTTGATTGCAATTATAATTAATATTATCTTGAGTTTACTTGAGAAATACTTTTAAACTTTACTTGGGAATTTAATAACCCTTCCTAAAAGGAAGTGCTTCCTGTTGGAAAATTATAATTTACTCAGTTTACAAAGATTACAAATGATGTTATCCAGAAACACAGAAATGTAGAACTAATAAATCATTGAATGATTTATTATCTACACTATGGGGAAATATTGGAAATAATCTTTTTTTCAATGTATTATAAAATTAATGTTATTTTTTCAGTTATTTACATTTTTAATCGATTTCTCAAAAGAAGAGGATTAACAATTTGACCAGCATATGCACATGAGAGGGTATGTTATTAATTTTACGTAGATGTAATATATATAAATATATATATATATATATATTGTCACGTGTTCGCAGCTAGATCAGGATATTGAGAGATTGACAAAAGATAACGTTTATATCATTACAACTTTTGGTTTAAACACATAAGTAAAATAAGAAAAATTAATAATAATGACAGTAGTAAACGACAATCATAAAATAATTAGAAAAAAAAGTATAGTAATCACAACCACAATAATAATCTGATTAATTGTAATAATAATAAAAACATCTCACAATAAAAATGACAGTAATGGAAAGAGTAAACAAGTAATCATAAATGTCAATAATAATAATAATAAACAGAGATTACATACAAAACAGAATTTAAATTAATCGTCAGAATTTATTTAGGTAGATAAATTTTGAAAACCAGTCCCACTGACAAAAGGCATTTTTTTTTTACCTCTGGGACCACCGTTAGGAGTTTCTTCAAAGGATGGAGATGAATGATTTGTAGCCTGTGTGAAAATTCTATGCCTGATCGGGATTTGAACTCGGGACATTCGGATGAAAGGCCGAGACTCTACCACTGCCACTGACAAAAGCTATTACATGATCGCTAGTCTTAACACTTTTAACCTCGTTAAAAGCCTAGTCCTGTATTAACAACAACAATAAAACAGATAAAACAAGTTCAAAGTTCTACCACTGCAAATGACCTGTGCTGTTGACAAATAGAACTACCCTAGCAATTTATTAATGAAATTTAGTACATTATCTGTTTTACTTATAGTTTTACTGTAACTCACCGAACCACTTTTTGGTTTCGAGTACTTGGAATTACTCGTGGCGTCACCTCAGCTGAATCGGACATAATTTGCACTGGGATTCCCTCCATCACTGACCTTCTCTCAGAAAATTCTCGCTGACTCGTGAACTGATTCGCAGAACTCACATTGCAAACTTCATCTTGCAGATTCATATCTATAGACTCTTATCGAAGACTGTCCACGCGGCACTGATTTTTAATTGGTCATCCCCTTATTATTTATACTACGATTTTCTTTACCTATTGGACCGAACCTAACTCGAAACGTGAGAATGATCGACTGAGCCCATCGTTCCCAATTGATCCGGTAACTCTTCTTACACAACAAACATTTGTTTATTGTCAGTGAGCAGTATTACAAAAGGCGATAATTAAACAGATCTGTTACCTTTACTGAAAGGGTTCCTTTTACCACCTTTCTGGATTCCTCCCATTGTTAAATTTTATATTACTTTCTTCTTAATTTCCCGACTGGGAGTCTATTCTTTAAGATTTTGGGGATTGGCGTCCCCACGGCCCTAGCCTCTGCAGCTTTGAAAAAAAAATCTTCTTAATTTTATATATATATATATATATATTCTTAATTTCTTCTTAATTATATATACATATATTATTCAGATTGTGTAACAAAGTTCTCTCGAAACGTTCACCACCTATTCTACCAGTAAAAACAATGAAAAATATTCATATAATTTTTTTCCAAAAGTGTTTTACTTGCGAGTTGCGGCTAGTGAAAGAATTGGCTCAGATTTCAGCTATCCCGTGAAATAAGGCCGTACTGAAATTTTTAGGACGTTAATTAAAGAGAAAAATTATTTCTCATAGATTTTGACCTGAAAATAGAATAAACCTGAAAATATGACCTTCTGAAAACCTTATGAAAATATGTCTCAGAACCCTATGTGCAATAGATTTTCAGATATCTGGGGTGAAAACCAATAAATTTGGGTAAAAAATCCTGTATTTTATGAATGATGTACCACAACATTGTTAAATGGGAAAACATTAAACAAAGATTGTTGAGAATTTAATTCTGAACAAAGGTGAATAAAACAAAGAAAAGATAGAAAATTTCGAATTTTCTTTAGAAACGTACACTAGACCAAATTGCATTATAATTACTATTTAATAGAAAATGTTCATTAATGAACCCGCCAATTTCAACAAATTTGTAGCACCCTTTTGTAGTGCTTTGTTACTCATTTTTGTTTTTCATAAAGTTTTGCGTGTAGTTTCTAATTAATAATAATTTTTCTTGTTTTCACTCGTATATTTAGAACAATAATCTTTTGTTCGAATTTTAATGAGGGTTTATAGTCCCTTTTTGAAGATATAATCATCGATAAAAAAACAGGTGGGTTTTCTTTTACAAAAAAATATTGGGGTTTCAATTTGTTATAATATTTCATAGATGAGGTGTGTTGTGTTGATTTCAGGCTAAAATCAAAGAGCCAAATGTACAGTTTTAGTTGCGACTCTAGCAAAGATAGAGAATTCTGAACAGAAAGCCTTCTGTGTTTTGCAGTTTTCTATTTGTGAATTTGTAGTTAAAGTTCAGTACAATCCGATTGTAAAGTTGTGTACAATCTGAAGAAAGTTTAATTGTGATCATCCAAGTGACAATAACATTCGTCGATGGCACATTCATTTTGAAACACCGGATGTCTCTGCAAAGGGAAAAGTACGAGACCATCTAGGGTATCTGAAGGAAATGTTGAACGTGTTTTCCAGCGTAATCTTATAACCTCACCAACTAGTAAACCCGGGGATGATAACAGCTTGATTGTCAACACTTTATCTTATTGGAAAAATTAGCACACGTAATTTGAGTTCTAGGGGATAGAAAATACCTAAAAAGATAGGGAGTTTCGCTATTAGACAAAGAAAGGGATCCCCTAAAAGTAATTGCTTTCTGTGCGATATCCCTCTCCATGACTTGTTTAGGGGCCGTTCTTTTTCGATGAACCTAGCGTAGCAGTTGCTTATCTGGATATGCTCTGTACATGGCTCTTTTCTTAACTGCAAACTGGACAAGAAAATTTATTTAGCAACAAGATGGTGTGCCTACTCATAGATATAACTCTGCACTGGATTAGTTAAATTAAGTTTTCCCTAACCGCTAGATTGGTCAGTATGGAATCGAT